>JANHFX010004840.1:0-74929 GCA_027560015.1 Chloroceryle amazona | reverse complement strand
AATTCACTGAATTAGAATGTGCAGCCTACATTAAGAGTTGGGAAGGGAACATGGTTTGCTCTTTATAAGATTTAATTTAAACTCAGTAAGTGTTACATTTGTAAAAGAAGAATTTGACAGATTTCTTAATAGAACTTAAGGTAAAAAGTAAATATTGCTTATCAGTATAGCTTTAGTCAATTCGTCCTTTAACAGCACCCATTACCTCTAATCCACAGAACATCTTTATATAATTTAAAAAATAAAAAATGTTGGAGAAAAACTTAGTAAAAGTGGTTTGAAGTGGAAATAAAAATGTCATCATAAAGGCTTTGTACACTGTCAGACTAATGTACAGGATAATAGAAAATTTAGTCCTATTTTCTTGAAATGATATATAAAATTATACAAGAATTCCAGGTATAATAAACATCAAATAACAAAAATATAAGACAGCACTTAAGAGTGGCTCTCTTCCCCAAAAGTTTTATCTCTACTTTAACAAAAAGTTATTATCATTTTTTAACAATTTAGGTGATTATTCTTTACTAACACAATATGACAAGTAAGACGTTAAGTACAAAGAACATATAGCCTTTATATAAAAAAACCTTTACAGAAATTTTATCAATAGCCTTAATAGAAATTAAATAGAATATGAGAAACAGGTAAACCAGAAACTGCAAAAGTGACATCTATCTACGATTCCCTTGTTCTCCGATGTAGTCAGTCCATCAGAGAAGGCCACTAGGCTGGTCAGGCAGGACTGGCCCTTGGAGAAGCCATGCTTGTTGTTTTCAATCACCTCCCTGTCCTCCAAGTGCCTTAGCATAGCTTCTAGGATGATCTCTTCCATGATCTTCCCAGGCACAGAGGTGAGGCTGACAGGTTGGTTCTTCCTGGAGTCAACCTTTCCACCCATTTTAAAAATGGGTTTTCAAAAGTGGGTTATAGAATGGTTTGGATTGGAAGTTACCTTTAAAGATCGTCTAGTCCAATGCCCCTGACATGGGGGGAGGCAGCGGAGAACATTTTTTACTAGAATCAGGTTGCTCAAAGCCCTATCCAACCAAAACTTAGGTTTTCTTTGACTATTGCTTAAGATGTATAACAACCTGTTTTTACAGTATACCATTATAGTCACTAGATGGCCCCAAATCATTCTAATACAGCTACTGAACAATAATGACTGTCAAACCTATTATCCCTGCAAGAATGAAATCTGCTTTATTTTCATAATACCCACAAGATGGGTAGCAGCCTTGCAGATTTGGCAGAGATTTATGTCAGTTGGAGGAAGGAATATAGAAGCATTCGTGGGAAAAGTGAAGCGAGGTACTGCATGAAGAAGTAGATGATGGATTTCATATGTTCAGAAGTACCTTAACTGTAATAGTTAAAAAAGCTTTTTTGGGAATGACTGAGAAAAGAGAAACAGTTCAAGAATGTGAAAAGAGGTTTTTAAACATCATGAGTAGGCTAGATGATGTGGCAGAGGCTTTTAAAATAGATTACACATATAGGCTGCAAGTGCGTGGTAAACTCACTACTGAACAATTACAATGGTTAAGAGAGAGGTGAACAAATCTGGTCAGAACTTTGGCAGTCTAAACTGAGATAAGAGAGGAAAATGGTGATATTTACAATATTTAAAGACTGTGATATGTATGCAGCAAGAACTACATAACTCATGCAGGTAAAAATATTATTAAACAGCTGTTTAAAATGTATCTTTAAACCCAAGGTTTAAGTTTCACATGTGAAGACTTACTAAGTACTATTGACTTATGGTACACAACAGTAATTTTAATCATTAGAGTACAACCAACCCACCATGCCTTGCTTTGCCATTCTTCAGCAAAAATGTAATCCTTCCACAGAAATACAGACAAGGTTTAAGGTTTTGTTCAGGAGAAAATAGCTATGCAGTTATTATCGTCTCAAATTATTCTTGGCGTGTATAACTTCCCAGAATACTCTGGATATTCTAAATGTCCATCAGTAAAGAAATGCTCCAGCAATCAATTCCAATAATCAGGAAAAACAGTGTAATTTTCAAAATAGGCCTATTGCTTTGTGAAGCTATAAAGGCCCAGGTGCTGTATATTCCCAACTAAATTACAGAGTAAGTTGTAAGGATTCAGTTTGGCCGTCTTGGGCATCTTTTAAGTGGACAGAATTTAAGATTGAAAAAGGCCTGTTGAGGTAATCTAGCAGATAGAATTTTTTAAAATACACGTTCTCCAAATTAAATGCTTAAGGGAGTTACACAGAAATACAACTTTTGTGGATATAATTTCTGTGTGGAGTATAAAAATAACATAAATTAGACTTAAGGGAATGGGAGCCTTTTCAGAGGGACAAAGCCTTTGTGAAATAGTGACCTCTCCAGAGAGTCATGTGGGTCTGTGGCTCAACTGCTATTCATCCAGCTATTATTTACCTCTCTGTGAGGTGAACAATAACTGAATTTCAGATTCTTCAAGATCATTAAATCCACAATAACAGTTGTTGTCAGAAGTAGAAGACTCCTATAGAGATATAACAACCAAACAGGGAAACTCTTTTCAACGCTAAAAACACAGGTGCTAGGCACAAATTGCACAATGTATCAGCCTGGCAATTTTCACATCACTTTGTTAACTGTGGCATTCTGTAGCTGTGGAGTACCTTTTATGCCTGTGTTCAGCTGCAGAGCTTACAGGGTTTCTCCTGCTCACTTGTATCTCACTACTTCCAAATAAAGAATGTCTAAACTATTAATTATTATACCAGTGTTTAAAGTGTACTGTTGCCCTTTGACTGAGAGCTCCTTGATTTTCAGGCCTCGCAGCAGGTCAGTTTCCGCTGCTGGAAAGGAATCAATGTCAGAATGTCGGCTGTCGTGCGATTTATTTGCATCATATACATATTTTTATATAGATTCTGCACGAGTCTTGACATAAACGTCTCCGAAAACCTTAGCTTAGGCATGCTATGAAGCTACAAGAAACATCTTTGCTGCTGTCCCTACAGTTGTGCAAGTACCATCCCATCTATTATGAAAGTAGGTGACATATCCACTTGAGGAATTAGCAATACTAAAATTTATTGTCAAAATATTTTTCTGTTGACCCTGCTACATGTCATCATATTAATTAAAAAAATGCACAAAACCTGATACTACAAGAGGGTATAGGAGGGTTGTGTGGGTTTTTCTTGTTTTGATTTACTTGGGGGGGAGAGGGGGAAGGGGTGTGTGCAAAGAGGTGAGTAGTGTGGTATTTGTTTTAAGGGAGAGGATTGAAAAGGGAAAATGAAATGCATTATTTCCAGATCTGAAAGAAATTAAAATATGGGATTCCACTAGCGGTCCTTCTTCCTCTGAACAAAGATCATTTTAACCCCGTTCCAACTCAGGTCTGCTCAGGACCCCTTCAATCCAACAGAGTACTCTGAAAATACATGGTTATCCCATTGAAGAGGAAGAACACAAGACTTAGTGATTAAGTTGCTGACTTTAAAACAAACAAACCAACCAAAAACAAAACACACACAAAAAAACCCCAATCAATCAATTAAACAAACAAAAATACAGTGGTATCAGAGTCTCACTAAGACTTAAGATTGTATTGGTCTTCTACTTCTCATCTTTGTCCCTGTGACCTAAATAGGAGACACTCAGACTTTCGAAAGAAATGAACTGGAAATACTAATTCATCTTAGTAACAGATGTCTGGAACTCAAGTTAGAACACTTGTGAATGTTAATTACTTGGTTGATGACAGTAGCCCATAAGAAAAATACCATAATAAAAAAAGATAAAGTATTAACTTGTGAGTTAAAGCAGAGAGCTTGGCTCTACCAAAACGATGTAAATTCTCCCCTCAAACTATTAACATTCTATAGGCTAAGTATGTCTTAAATTAGTATTCAAGAGGAAAAAAAAAAACAACTCAAAATAGACTCAATTAAAATGTACTACAATAATCATAAATACCTTTAAATAAAAACAGATCATGTTTATATCTTTCCACTAAATAACATTTACTGGCATGAAGAATAAATATACTTTCATTTTTCTCTGTGCTGTGCAATCCCCCTTTCTGTTACATTTCAATCTAAATGACACATATGACAATATTAAATAAATGTAACATTTTGATTGACAATCTACTATAGCTGGCATTATAGAGATGGATGAGTGAGTGGATGGATGGGTAGGTTTTATTAGGCAATCCAGCCCTCACAGAAAGGGAAACAAGGACTGCTAAGTGAAAAACAGAGTTTATTCAACTGCTTGCTTAAGGGACAAATTATATGCAGACTACATAGTCTTGCCAGGGGCAAAAAGTGATGGCAGGAGATAAACTGGAATTTTAGGATTATTCATTTCTGTGGAATGAATAAAAAAATATTCCAAAACAAGCTTAATAAAATGCAGTGTCTGTTTGAAAATTAATTAGAAATTTCTTCAAAGCAATTCTGAAGTAAAACTATTTCTATTCCTAATAGGAAGAGAAATTGAAAATATTTTCGAAAAAAACCACTCTCCCTAGTCAAAAGACTATAAAATTTAAATTGCTTCAGTTCAGGGTTTCAGTTTGAACTTAACACTGCCCTCTTGTGCTTCTGCTTTAAAATACATTTTCCTTTACATTACAAGATACATGAAAACCGGGTTAGCAATGGACAGATATACAGTCAGTAAGTATGGTTTGATTTTTTTTTATTTATTTGTTATTATACGTAAAACAATACTGGTTACTAGTTTTATCTCAGTTAAAGTTTTGTATAAATTCCTGAAATAAGTTTTTTCAGTTTTTCTGCTCTACTTACTCTTTGGACTAAGTTTACTTGAATTTTCCACATCAAGACAACAAAACACACTTAACAAATACCATTTGAATAACAAAATGGCACTAGCATTCAGATACAGTGCGGGGGAAGGATGGACTTCATCAACTCCACAAGAGTTATAAAGCAAAGACCTTTATTGCCAATAAGCACCTTGGTTATACAGAGCAAGCTTCACTGACCACGCACACCAACAACAATAATGATTGGATACATGCGAGAGCCCACACACTGTTCACACGCCTAAATCTACTACATGATTGGCTGTCATCTAACTCACCCAGTACCCCCCACATCCCAACATCCTCTTTTTCTCTACTTTGCTCTGCTTTATCTTCTTACTTCATTGCGTTTTCTCCATTGTTCTTCTTCCCTCGTGCTCTTTCCATGGTTCAAGGACAGTTCCTGATAACAGTGCCCATTTTCTTCCAACCAAGATCCCACAATTCCCCCTTCTTTTTTTAGGTCACCCAAATACCTGCTTAAGCTTTGTCAACAGCACTTCTAATCTGTTTGATTATACAGGGTACAATCATTAATATTACAACAAATACAACCAATATCATCAGTCCATGCATAAGCAGATCTTAAAATCATCCAGCTATGCCTAAACTCGCCGGCCATCCACTTAACCTTGTGTCCACCACTGTAAACTTCCTGGCTTTATTTTCTGCCGCATTCCTGGCATTTCCTCTGGGGGGTCCGGCCACTTGTCATCACTGTCGTCCAGCTGCGGAGGGTATAAGGTAGTCAGAAAAGCCAGAGATGGGGGTGAAGGCGGCGGTGATGGCGGCGGTCGATCTCGCTGAGGGGGTTTTGGCGGTGGTGGTTTTCACCCTTTTTCGCCTTTATTGAGTTCATGGCATAAGTGACAAGGGCAGGTCAGAGTGCATTGCTGACATTCATTTGAGCTCTATCCCCCTTCCTGTTCTTCCTTACGGGATTTGGCACCAGGGCCATGAAGGGGGGTGCTGAGGGTATCAGTCACATTGCCACTTACGCTCTGGTTTTAAATCTTTTAAAGTAGAAAGGAACAATTTCCAGGTTGTAGCCAATTCTGAGGCATGGTTATCACCTGAGTAATCGCGTCCCACAGCTTTTCCCCTATTCCTTCCCAGGTTTCTGGGTGAAACGCTGTCGTCGCATTAGGAGGATACCCTTGATTACTGCACCACCTTAACAATCTCTGTAAGGTGATCTCATCATATTTCATTCCTCTCTTAAGAGAGTATATGCAGCAGGAGTCTGACTGTTGCACTCTCTTCAGAGGATGTGTTCTGCCCCATGCTGCCCTGGTTTGCTCACCTCACTGGGTGCTTTTTTCTCTCTTGCAACATCTGCTTCTGCTCAAGTCACTTCCTCTATTCCCCTGCTTCATTCCAGCTGACAGCAGTGCCTCCAACTGGCCTTCCCCCGCAGCATCTTCTGTGCTCTCTTCCTGGTAATCACGTTGGGGTCACCATTTGCGGAGAGAGAATAGACTTCAGCAACTCCAGGGGAGTTACAGAGCGAAGACCTTTAGTACCGGTACATCCCTTGGTTATACAGAGCAAGCTTCACTGACCACACACACCAACAACAATAATGACTGGATACATGCGAGAGCCCACACAGTGTTCACACGTCTAAATCTACTACATGATTGGCTGTCGTCTAACTCACCCAGTACCCCCACATCCTGTTTTTCTCTACTTTGCTCTGCTTTATCTTCTCGCGTCATTGCCTTTTCTCCACCGTTCTTCCTTCGTGCTCTTTTTACGGTTCAAGGACAGTCCCTGATAACAGTGTCCATTTTCTTCCAACCAAGATCCCACAGTACAGGATAAAATTACATACATGATCAAAATCTTGCATGTCATTATTTCAATTTTTTGAGCAGGTTTTGCACCATTCTCCACGTTGTACATTAGCCACACTGTAGTGCCAGATATCATGAGAATGTCCATTTCAAAAAGGTCTTGGCCCAATCAATTTTTCACTTTCATTATTGCTATACACATCCCAATCATAACACAATAAATGGACAACTAATGTATAATGGTCTTAAGAGAGAATAGCTTCCTGTATATTTGGCCTTAAAATCAGCAGTACTCCCAGAAAATGTCAGAGTAACAGAGTTACTCTATCCAGTAATGTACCTGTGACAACTGAAGTACAACTTAGTAAGGCACAAACCATAGACATTTCCACCTTAATCTTATTTTCCTCTAATCTGAAAGGGGAAAAAAAAAAAAAGTCTAAACAAATAAACACTCCCAAGATTAAAAAAATAAATTCAAAAAACAGTTTAAACTTCATGTCAGTGAACATGTACCTCCTAATACCCTTCTTTAACTTTTCTCTCTGATGTAAAATGTAATGTACCAGTGACATAAAACATACGATTACATAATTTTATTTGTAAATGTAAACAAACAATACCTGTAAATTCCTGCAGCCATTAAGAGGTCTGTAGTGTTGATACATTCGAAACATGCTATATGTTCCTCAGTCTGTTCATTTGATTATGCAGCATTTTATTAAATGATTTCCTGGTAATAATATTAACTGTAGACTTACCCTGGCATTGGTCCATTTCCAGAAAGACTATAAACTTGACGAGGATTTAAAAGGTACTGAAATTTTCTATAAATTCTGAGGGAGTAAAAGAGAAAAGGAGAAAATACTTATTTATGTTTGGATTTATTTTTTTTTAATTAAAATATTAAAGAATCTAACACTTTAATTATTTGAACTGCAAGATATCATTTATACAAAAATCAAGCATTTGACACAGCAATTATACTTCAAACACACAGTGTATTGTGGGAATGAAGTTGAGACAGAAGTCCTACAAGCTAGCTACAATTCAAATGCTATATATTACAAGGAGGTTCAATGATACAAGAAAAGGTGAGTCAAAAAGCATTTGGTGAAGCACATTGGTTGTTATTAAAATAACTCCATGGTAAAGGAGAGATTTATTCCTGAAATTTATTGCTAATGCAAAATTACAAATATAATTAATTGCAACTCAAATTGGCTTTCTCATCCACCAAAGATGTCCCCATAGACTGAACAGCATTGTGAGAAAGCAAATCTATTGTCAACTACATCACCTTTGAATTATATTTGAACAGGAAGAAAATGAAAGACTCTCAAAACCTTTGTTTTTTCTTAAATTACACATATTTTAAAATTATCTGAATAATAGGAAGCAATTTATTACAGGATAAAAAACATTGTCCCACCCTACAAGGGACTCCATTTGCTGTCCCACCCCTAGCATATACTACCTCAAATGTCAGTATATTTCAAAAACTGTAACTTCATAAATTTGAGGTTACTTTTCCTAAAGGTATGACACACATTTTGTTCCTACACTACAGATATTAGAAATGTGATTTCCTACATTGACTAGAATGTGGTATCTGCTTAAATTCTTATGTAGAAACAAGAAAGCATGTGAAAGATTTGGAGCTCAGAATGAATAAATATTCACCTAGGATCTCGGGCAATAGTTTAAATTATAAACCCTGTTTTCTTGCTTTTAATTTTAATGCTATGTCCTTAAGCTAATTAATAATTTGATGGTTTTTTAGAAAGAATTTATTTATCCACTGAAGTATCTCTTCCTTTCTTTTTACTGCCTTAAAATAAAAGCATAATAAGACCTGAATTTTAAGGTTAAGTGTCCATGTTTTCAAATTTAGCAAATTAAAACTGCCTAGACACAATCTCTGTGCATATTGAGGGTTTTTTTTTTAAAAATATTTTCTTAATAGCAATGCATAATTTATCAGGCTAGGTGGAAGACAACAGTGTAAGAATACTGAATACAAACATATTTATAATTGTCTCTAAAACTGTCAAATTTGGACATTATCTTATCTTCTTAAATATTTAGTGATATAAGCTTCTTGATAAAGCATTTTACTGAAACACAACACACACAATCTTCCTGATGCCATTCCTGACATAAAAAGTCAATGTGAAATGACTGGTTTCACTTTGCAAGCATGTGTCAATGGCTGTGATGACGACTAAATCAGACATTTGTCAGTGAATTTACAACACAGTGTATTTCCATTTCATACATTTGCAGCATCTTACTAATGTAAAAGTATCTTAGTTTTAATTTTCTAGTTACTAATTTTGTTTCTCAGTGACATATAGGATTTAAGCTGGTCAAAAGTACTACTAATGTAATTTGTGTAGTTGACCAGAAGTATATGAGCATTATTGCAATTAAGTCCCAAAGGCATAAAAGTGATTTGCTTATAAGTTTGTTGCTACAAAACATGTAACAGTGAGTGTAGGCAATGGCTAGTTATGTATCAGTGAAATGCTGTAAAATCCTTAACAAGGAGGGAGATAGGTATCTCTAGCCAAAACCCAGAAGTCCACCTGCAATAATGAAGAGATTACATTGCATCATACTTGATTCAGTGCGTGCCATTTATAGGTACTAGTCAAACATATATCAGATAATAACTCTATAATGACTTACTACAAATGATACATTATGCTTTGTTATACTAGAACATATTTACATATGCAAAGTTCATAAATTGACGGTTCATTTCCATTCATACATTCTCCAAAAAAAGAGGAAGAAACTGTTTATAAATGTTTGCCTTCACACTAAACTGAAACTAGACCTAACACATGGAAGATGAGGAAAAGGACAGTAATTTAAGGCTTCCATTTTTATACTCAGAGTACCAAACAGCCTACTGATGCTGATATATCTTTGAATGTCTTGCTTCCTTGTGCAAGTAAGGAATTGGACACAGTTCTCTTCTGACTAGAGATTTGAGCTCACAAAGCCATGAAGCAGTGTAGTGAATAATGCACCAAAAGACAGCTTTTTGTGCTGAAGAGCAATGCCATGAACAAACCCAGTTCATGAAATGACCACTTGCCACCACCACCTCCAGCTGGTTCTTACCCTACAACACAGTTTATCAAGAAACAGTTGTGCTTCTGTAATGGTGTTATTCTGTGATCTGGACAACTAAAGTGATTTAACTTAAGATACAAGTCTTCAAAAAAGTTCCTCCGTTGTAATTTTCCCCCTTTGCTTAAATCATGTCCATGATCTCATATGAGCCTCAAAATACCTGCACTAGCATAACTGAGGAGGCAGAAAATAACTGCAGGAGTGACCAAGAAGGCTGGGATTATCTTTCAACACTTCTGCTGTTGAGGAAAACACTCAAGTGCACCCTAGGCTGGGTTATCTTTCTAAAGTGATAATTCCTTTAGAGAGAGATAGACAGAAACCATTTGGCTATTCAAAACTGGCAGTAAAGTTGACTATACCGGGGAAAAACTGGCCTTGTGCCAAGTGTGTGATGTATCTTCAGTCATCTAGAGTCTGACTATTCCAGATGTGGTCAGTATAGGCTTCATTTAACCCTAATGGCAGAGAACACAATAGGCAAGAATGTCTCTCCAAAATCAAAAAATTGACAGTGTTCTTCTCTCCTAGACACACAAAATTTGAAACAGAACATTTGAAGCTGCTTCCATATTTTGTCTCAATGCGAAATGAAAGCTTCGAAAGCCAGATTAATCAGAGGGCAGGGGAGAAGAGCTACTATGAACGAAAGTTATTTGAAAACAACAACGGTGAAAGATACCAACCTGTACTGCACAGACACTGAACATGGAGTCAGTAGGAAACATCAGTGTACAGAAGCTGATCTCCAGTGCATCTGACTGCACATTTGTCAAGGAAACAATTGTTTAAACTCACCTGCTGGTCAGGCAAATAAATTGGAAAATGGGGAAGTGAAAAACAAAGTAATGAGTATGGCAAAACAACAGCATGATTTAGAAGGACTCTTATGTGAGAAGTGTTACCCTCAATAACAGTCTTTAGAAGCACTACATGCTTGTTGTGTACTTTCTGTTCAAAGAAAGTCTTTTATCAGTGTTGTACTAAATATAGAAATTCTATCTGCAGATTATTGGAAGCTGTTGTCTTGATTAGTCAGATCTTAAATGCAGGCATCCAGGACTGTTAGCTCTAGGATGAAATAGATGTACTGCAATTTTTTTTCTGACCATTTTATATAGCCTGAGGAAGATACTTGACTGGGCTTGCTGAACTCCTATCCAATCTCATACTTAATTAAAATCTCGTGTTGCTGTGTGAAAGGCTTAAACTCATCAACTTGAACTCTAATTTGCTACTTTCTTCTTAATAAACATTGAACTATATTTTTGTTCTAGTTTATTACAAGTGTATGTATTGTCCATTGCACTAAATCATTAAAATCTAAATAAATTTAAATGCATTTGTCTTTCAGGTGAATCTCTCCATTTAGAAGAAAGTATAACTGCATTATTTTTATAGTCCTTTAATTTGCAATTATATCTGAAATTGATATAATTGTTTTTTAAAAGATATCTATTCAAGAACAACATGGTATTTATCACTATACATTTTGCAAAACACTGGTGTTCTAATGGAATCAAAGTTGTATAACATATTGACAACGTAATTAGATATGGTTGTAAACAGTGTTTTGTGCTCTGAATATGCTTTTTCTACAAATCCATTTGCTTCCCACCACCCCTCTGTTCTAACATTCAAAACTCCAAACTAAAGAGCACCTAACTTTTTCTTTTCTCTTGCAGTGATCCTCAGTTCTTGTCCTTTGCATTTGAGAGATTTGAAAAGTAAATGTAAAATGTAAAAAAGAAATGACAGAGCACAGAGCATTACTGGGATAGTGCATTTATTCAACTAGTTGTCAGATGGATGAATACACATAAGGGCAATGAAATGGGCTGGGGTACCATATGGCAAGGTATAAAATATCATATGGGGAACTGTGGGAACACTGGAGTCTTGACAGTATCTGCAATAACCTTTCTGTGTTCAATGAAAGTCAATTAGAAATCATAATTTCATTCATCATGATCGCTCAAATACAGAAAATCCTAAGTAAAGACTGAAGAATAGCTTTTAGTAAAAGGTCACCTTAACCTGAATGAGTCAAGATAATGAAATTCTCATCTCCAAAAATTAGTAGGTTGTGATGGTTTGGGATTTTTTTTTTATCCCTCACTGTTGTGGAAATCTTACTTCTTTTATAGTCCCTCCTCTACTCCTAGCATCTCAATACCTGACCAGACTAAAAAATTTCTACAGTCAAAAAGCCTCACTTGAATCGCCATAATTGTACATGTCTTCAAATGTTCTATGATTTTACTTTTCACAACATATAACTGCCACAAAATTGGAAGGGGGCAGAAATACAACATTCTTCTCTTTCTGGCTACTGACTATAGAGTAGCCAGATAAAAACTAGGAAAAGAAAAAATTGTAAACATTATTGTTCCCTGAAAATGTCTTCATCCCTTAGATTAAATCTTCAAGATAATATGTAGTCTTAACATTCTTTTTACAATAATTTTATTATGTTAGTGGTTATGAAATATTAACACCTACAAGGCAGAGGACAAATCCCTTCTCATCAAATAGTGCACAGACAGACTTTTTTTAACCTTTTTGAATCTAGTTTTAGATCTAACCATGAGATATTATGTCCTGATGGTGAATGACTTGAGATATGTTTACATGAGTATGCAGCTGACCTTTTGATGTGCTCCTCCTAACACAGAAATATTGAGGGCAACCTTGACACATTAGTATGCAATTTAACATTTTATTTTATGTGGTATCAAAGCCAGTTTAAGAGGTTCTCATACTTCACCATACCCAGCTGCTGTTGGCTGCCCTCATTTTAGACACTTAATTGTGTAATGATACTTCCAGGTAATGGTGCTAGTGAATAAAGCATGTATAAGCATTATTTTTTTTTTATTTTTTTTGTAATTCAAATCATTAGTGTAATCTGCTCGGCCTCATGTTGCATTAACATAAACTGAGAAGTGTCAGACTGCAATATATAAATGAGAATAGGAGCTTGGGAAGGGGATCAAGTATTAAACTTGCTTTTGGAGAATATCTACACATTAAAGGACATCCCTTGTGTGTTAAGCTCATTCAGATAGTAACACTTGAGACCATATATGAGCTGGGAATTGAAAGCTGTGAAACATCATTTTATTAACTATTTCTAGGTTCTAAGTACCTATGTAAGTGCAGAACTGTAACCTGCCTCTCACCTACATAATCCCAGACTGGATCCCCGATATACTCACTTCACATTAGTGCTACAAAAAGTGCTGGTGCATTACCTTCCACCATGCCCTTGACTTCAAAGACAACCAGGGCTACCTAACACTGCTACTGTGTCTGAAACATGAATACTTAGGACAGCTCATACTGTTTTGATGTGATTGTAAAGGCATGTTCTTGAAACTGTTTAGAATTAATCTTCTAGAGCGTTAACTGCCTTGGTAACAATCACGTTGTTGGTGTTACTGATACTTAGCTATGCCAGTCCAGTGATTACACAATTGGCTCCTCAATGATAATCTGTTCTCTCAGAGGTCTTCAGTACAGTTTTGGCTAAATGTTCATCAGATCTGAGAATTCTCCTACCATATACTCTGCAGGACTTTGTCCCTTTTGGCAGTTTACTTTAAGGGACACTGTTTGAAACAAATGTTCTAGTGGAGGCAGTGAGGAAAAGAGGTAGGGAAAGCTGACCCACTTGAAATTCATTTGCTTGGGTCCAAGCTTTAGAATCACACTGGACACCTCCTTTTGTGCTTTTGGATACCCACATCACCCAGTATCCAAAAGTGTCATCTTCATTCTCATCTTGGCAGAAAGACCACAACTTTTTACAAAAATCGAAGGATAAATTACAGCACTGACATGGTAAGACATTCAAGAATTTATGTGATTATGAAAATCTGCCATATTGTTAGCACTTGTGATTCTGAAGTTCACTGAAAAATCTGCTTGGGGATAACTTAATTCAGCATTTCTGCTTGAGTTTGATGTACAGTGTAGAAGGAGAATGCTCTTTACCTCTGTTATACCATACCTCTGATATACTAACATTTAAACATATGCAGGCATTTTGAACTTAAATTAATGTAACTACAAACATACAAAATGTTGGCCATATGGCTTTAAAGTCCGTGGGATTGGACTTTGATACTTCAGCTGTATTGTTAGAAAGTTTCCTACCTATAAAAATCAAAAGGATTCCTTGTAGGGAATTTTACAGAGAGGCTGGAGAGTCTACTCACTAAAGCTTTGAAAGGTAAGTCATACGTTAGAGAATGGAATACTGTTTCCAATTTAAATTTTTGTCCTGTCTGTATGTTTATTACAGAGATTAAAAGAAAACTTAACAACTTCAAAGATGCAAAGCAAAACATAGCAACTCCCATCATCATGCAAATCACACATAAACATACAGAGAATATAACTACTTTTTCTGATGTGAAATGAAACTGTTGTATAGAACACATTCTAGTATTTAATTGTAGAATTTATAACTATATTCTAGTGTTTACCTCTTCTAAACAGGATTTCTTTTCATATACAAACTTCTAAGATTCATTTTTAAACACATCACAAAACACAGAAAGAGAGGGGAAAAAAATAAAAATAAATCTTACCTTTCTCCTTGTTTCCCACCACTTTTAGGATTGACAAAAACTAAAAGTGGATGAGTGCCTGGAACTGGAGTGATCTAAAAGAAGGGAATAACACAGCCACTCATTAATGCTGTGTGGTGCATTCATTTTTTCCTATAGTAGACAGAAAACAAAAAGCTTAATGCAAACTCTATGTTATGCTATGTAATCCAGCTGGAAGCAATTCCATAATTTGCAATAATCCTCACTTCATTAATTTGCCACAAATTGCAAGCAACTTTTTTTTAATGGTGTCTGTCTTGCAGCTGTGATGCCATTTTAACCTATAATTCCGTTGAAATATTTATATATATAGGTTACATCCATTAATAGAGAATAAAACTTTAAATGCAAGAAATGCATGACTGATTCTGACAATAATTCCCTATGGAAAAAGCTACGAAGAAACTTTATATCATAGTAAAAAAAAAGACACTACAGTACAAATTCAAATACAGTTATAAGAAACGTTAAACCTGACTGATTTTTTTTTAATCATAGAAAACTACAATATTGGATATGATATGAAAATGCAAGCTTTTTAAAATGTAACAATCATAATAATGAGTTCCTTTAAACACCTTAGAAAACTGGAAAGCTTAAAGTAGAGAAGAAAACACGTGGAAGGGCAAGCCAGAGAAAAAGAATGCAGAAGAGGATATACTGAAGGAAACAATGACTTCTGCTATGGTTTTAAATTCTTTTGTGAATAGGAAGTTTTACATGTTCACATTAATGTTTAGCTTTACAAACTAACACCTTCCTTTTAAGTAGTGGTGATAGTTTTCATTCTCAGATAGATAATGTAAGATGTGTGTTCACTGCTTTTGCTCCAGAGACTTGAAGAATATTAAAAAATTACTTTAGATTACCTCCCTCTAATAATCTGGTTTTCAACCATAAAGCTAGAATATTCATATTTAAAAATATCACTTTTAGGCATATATCAATTCTAGAATGTTTAAAACATATTGAGAATTCAAAGTTAACATCTACAAAATCATGCACAATCTTGCTCCAAATCCTTAGTCATAATAACAGAATCTTCTGAGTTGAAGATTTCATAAAATGTAATTTAAAGCAGAACCTCAGAAACATGATGGCTAAGGAGCATTATAGACATCCTACAGACATAGGCACATAATCCTATAGGCATCTAAAGGTAATTTTTTTCTCATATCAATTCTTAGGGACTAGTAAGTGAATTCCATCTATAAATTCACAAACAATGGACCTAAATCTGTTCCAATACATACAACAAATAATTAAAAACTCCAGCAAACTCTGTGAAAGTAAACCTAGCATAAAACCAACCTAGTATCACATTTTGGCACAGTATGGTGTTGAAGTGCTGTTTGTTGAAACATATATCAAATTGCAGGATATAGTGAAGCTTGACATATATTTAATTTTTATCTACGGTTTTAATCAATTTTAGTTATTTAGCCAATTCACATGATTGTTTGTTCCTGTGAACTAAGTGTAAACCAATGGTGCTCAATGTGACAGAGATGGACTACCTACTGAAATCCCTTAGGACGCAGGTTAATTAATGAGACTCATCCTAAGGTTATACATGATCTATTACTTCCTCTAATTAGAAATAATAATCCTGATCATTATGCTGGTTAGCTAGAAAGAAGTAAGATGAATGTGCTTAACTATGATTAATAGTCTTTAAGTCATGCAGATCTCCACTGCCACTAAGTTATCTGTTCACTGCTCTCTGATGGAAGGAAGGTTTGGTCTTCATACTTTTCTCAACTAAAGCTAAATTATGAACTTACTACTATCTTACATCTTTTATTTCAAAACTTAACCAATTAGAAGGTTTAGGACCATTAAAAAAAAAAAAAAAAAAAAAGAGGACAAACCACAATTAATAACCAGTTTGTATTCTGCTCAATTCCAAACTAAGGTCTGTTTTAATTATTTTCTTACAGTTTTTCCACATTACTTTTCTAGATAATGTAAATCTTTCCATACAATAAACAGTGCAACTAAAGATTTAGACTAAATTGGTGAACTTCTTCATGCCTTAGTCTAACCTGCTTTAAAGGCAAGCTCCACAAAAGTATAGGACATGGGACATAAATAAAAAAAAAAAATACAAAAAAAACCCAAACAAACAAACAAAACCAAAACAAACAAACAAAAAAAACCAGATCTAACAAGTAGTATAAAGATTGGCTGGGTATCTTTGACATGTTAACTTGGGAATTTCACAAAAAAAATGCAATTAACATAACAACCAAGTTCTCTGAATATAAAAGGTTAAAAAAAAAAAAAAGTTACAAAAATCCTTTTCTTGTTCACTGAAGTTTATGTTAAAATAAGACCATGACAGCAAAACTGGAGTATTAGAGTAGCATGGTTTGGCTAGATATGGGAGAATTAGAGTAGTATACTTGGATCAGCTACATTCATTTTTTTCTCCAGACCATCTTTTGGAAAAACACTAACATTAATTACCAGTTACCTTTCTGGAATATTACATCTTTGTGAAAATAGTTCCAAAATTATATAATCTGGGAGTGAAAAAAGCCAACACTACCAGTCTCACTGATCCCAGCCTCTTATTATGGTATCCTTCAAGATGTACTCAGCCTTCACAATGATCAGATTATCATCATAAATATTGATAAAGAATTTAATAGTTGGTGCTAAGATGGATTCCTTTTAATTGAAACCAATTTTATCCAACAGTGAAAATAAAGACTACAGTACAATCAGCAAATTAGGGTCATCATTGCAGAATTATTTCTAATGTTATCACCATGATCACCCATATTACATTGTGCACTACACGTGGCATTACAGAACAATACCAAGGACTTCACTAAACACCTGAAATCCATTCAGTAATTATTCTACCATCTTAATCCTTTCTTCTACTTTCTGACCTTCTCAAGCAATAATAAATAAAAGCAATTTTGAATCCTGGGCTTTCAATTCATCATGGAAATAGAAGATAGAACATATGTTTTAGATCATGCTACCAAACTTATAGGAAATCTTACGCCTTAATTACATGAAAGCAGAAATTTCAATAATTTAAGGCTGTGTGTGCAGAAGTCAGTGATGCTAGGAGTTCACTATTTTGAACAGACGAGGTACCATATCCCAGGAATTGTATTGCATGAGTGGGAAATAGAGACTTGAAAAATACATTAATAAATACTATGAGCAATCTAATGCTTGCAGTAAAACCAAAATTCATAATAATATATGGTGCTACTACCAAAGTGAAATGCCAAAGATGCTCTTTTATCTAGAGCAGTAGAGCTCACTGGAACTGCATGGTTATCAAGGAGAAGTTAGAAATCTGTGTGCTTCCTTTAGCACCAATTTATTAGTCACACTGTGAGTGATTAGACAGAACTTGAGCTTTCTGTCAATCAACACTCCAGCCTTCTTGCTTCATGCTCTGTCATAGATGATCCAGATAGCAATGCAGCCTTTGAGGATTTTAACTACAGCTCTATGAAAGCCAAGAATAATGATTGCTGTAATATCCTACTAGACCATCAATGGAGCAGCCATGTGATTGCATAAGTTTTCGGTTATTTCATTTTCAGTTTTGGTTTTGTTTGTTTTTTTTTTTCCTTCTTTTTGTTGTGCTAACAACCTCTCTCCACTCTTAATTTTGATGTGCCAAATGCCCTACATGGAAATACCTGGACAAATATCCTTAAAGTTTACACTATCCATCTGTTAATTTACAGGTCCAAATAAGAGTAGTGAACAGTTATCAAAACATATCTTCAGAGTTATACTGTAAATTCACACAGTGCTGCATGACAGATACTATGACAATTCAGTTCAGCTTCACACCACAATACCAGTGTTTTAGAGCTAGCTTACCCTCCCCCTTAATGTCTAAGGAAATCCTACCAGTCACCTAAGAAGTAGATTCACACCACATGATTCCTGCACAGATGGAAGAATTTACCTATTGTATTCTTAAATATGTAAAAGTGAAATATTAGAAGAGTGAACATATAGGAAGTATTTCACTTTTAAGATTTCTCGCTCTCTCATTCTCTTCATATATACAAATAACTTCTTAAAATTAAAATAACAATAATCACACCTGAAGACCTTGTCCATCTACGGTGACAGAATTTGCTCTTTGCATTTTGTTCCGTTCTCCTAGTTTGTTCATTTGCTGAGGGCAACTCTTCTCTTTTTTCACTGTTGCCTGTCTTTCCTTGAAAAAAGAAAAGAAAAGGAGAAAATAGAATATTTTAACACATTATCTAATGCTATACAAATATAGGGAGACTGTGCCTCCACAAAATTGTTTTTCTTTTACTAGAGAGTAATGTCAGATTCTGCTTTCATGAAAATGAGATCTCAGTCAAGTTATTATTACACAATGTCTGGTCACTTCACATAACATCTATGTGCCTGGACATTCCATAATGATTAGGCAATAGATGGATGAAAAGTGTGCAGTCACAACAGAAATTAATGCAGTGACGTGAAAAGATAATCTGACATTGCCTGGATGGCATTCTAAAACTTGAAATACAATTATGTAATATACCTGATTGTTTAATACATTGATAAGAGATCTGCAATTTATCAAAATTTCATCCTAAGTGCTAGAAAAGTTGGATGCCTCAAGAGTACTTTACCACTTTGGCAAAATATACCTGTTCTAAATGTACGCTAATCAATTGTCTGAATGGCTTTTTATAAAAATATATATTTTGTATCAAAAATAAACTAGAATCCACATCAAATTCTAAGCCACTGGCAACTTCTGAGGTTGATACAAAGTACAATCTGATGGTTATTTGAAAGAGGAAAGCTCAGAAGTATGTTGCTGTAACCATATTTTCAACCATTGTCAGGTATTTCAGAGAACTCTGAATAATAATAAAAAAAAAGGTAGAAGTCCTTGCTCTTTGTATCTCATTCATTCTATTTCTAAACAGCACCTATTATGTCTTTTCAGTTTGTCCAAAATTGCACCATAAAATAAGATAGCAGATGTTTACCAAATAGAATCAGTGTCCTCTATACCAACTCAACCTCAGTCACTCTCCTCACTTCACAAATGCAAGGAGACATTAAACTAGTCATGGGAATGGTTATGGTTTCCTATGGACTGGAAAACCTG
This sequence comes from Chloroceryle amazona, assembly GCA_027560015.1. NCBI lineage: Eukaryota > Metazoa > Chordata > Aves > Coraciiformes > Cerylidae > Chloroceryle > Chloroceryle amazona. The sequence goes on along the minus strand of JANHFX010004840.1, from coordinate 55,431 downwards.
TGCCACAGAAAATAATCAAATGAGTCTATTTCCCATATGTAGTGAGATTCCTAAGAGGTTTGGAACCCTGGTTAAGTTTGTGGACAACACCAAGCTGGGTGGTGTGGTCAATACACTGGAGGGAAGGGATGCCATCCAGAGGCACCTTCTCAGGCTTGAGAGGTGGGCCTACACCAAACTCATGAAGTTCAACAAGGCCAAGTGCCAGGTCATGCACCTGGGTCAGGGCAATCCCAAGCACAAATACAAGTTATGCAGAGTATGGATAGAGAGCAGTCCTGAGCAGAAAGACTTGGGGGTGCTGGTTGATGAAAAGCTCAACAAAAGACAAAAGCACGAGTGCAGCCCAGAAAGCCAACCATATCCTAGGCTGCATCAAAAGAAGTGTGAACAGCATGTCAAGGGTAGTGATTTTCCCCCTCCTCTACTCCACTCTCATGATACCCCTCCTAGAATACCATGTCCCCTATCACAAGAATGACATGGACCTGTTGGAGCAGGTCCAGAGGAGGGCCACAGAGGCTGGAACACCTCTCCTACAAAGACAGGCTGAAAGAGTTGGGGTTGTTCAGCCTGGAGAACAGAAGGTTCCAGGGAGACCTTACTGTGGCCTTCCAGTATCTGAAGGGGATCTACAAGAAGGCTGGGGAGGTACTTCTTATAAGGGCTTGTAGTGATAAGACCAGGGATAATGGCTTCCAATTGGAAGAGGGTAGATTTAGATTAGAAATTAGGAAGTTCTTTCCTATGAGGGTGGTGAGACACTGGAATAGGTTGCCAATGGATGCTCCATCACTGGATGTGTCCAAAGAAGAGCAACTAAGCTGGTAAAGGGCCTGGAGAACAATTATTATGAGAAACAGCTGAAGGAACTGTAGCTATTTAGTCTGAACAAAGGAAGGCTGAGGGGAGACCTTACTCTTCTTACAACTACCTGAAAGGACATTGTGGAGGTAGGCGCTTTGAAACACAGACAAACACTATCCATATCACTGCCAAAGAAATGGACAACTCTGCATTTACTTCTTTAATGATTTTTTAGAAACTAGAACTACAATTAGCCATCCAAGCAGAGTAACATTTGTGAACAAACACAAAACATTAACGCACAGTGCTACTGGTTAGTGCCAAGGACAATAAGTAACTTTAGTATGAAGGCAGCTTCACACTTCCACTACATACGCAAGAAGCAGCTTTGGGGTTTTCAACAACTTCGCGAATAACTAGCCTTAAAAGTCATTACATTTTATAAAAAGTAAGTATATCACGTTAAACAGGATTTTTTTATTACAGCTAAATCTGGCTTTTGGACATTGTAACATCTTAAAAAAAAAAATCAAATCAGATGTCAGTAATGCAGACAAACTGCTAGTAACCCCCCCTGATTTTTAACAAAAAAAGCCTAGGAAGATGTTAAGCTAAGCAACATATTTGTGATAGTTTAAAGAAAAAAGTAACAGAAACAAACAGATCCAGGACACTATGTGCATTTAGAAAGGTTAAAAAACCCCACTATTCAGAAGATGCCTACTTATAAAATGTAACACTAAAAATCTTCTTGCATATATCATTGTATTATTTAGAGGAAAAGTATTTATATACTGCTGAGAACTGTCTTTACATGACGGATGCTTACCACAGTGCCCAAACCTGCTGTTATCAATCACTCACAAGCAAAATGCAGTAACAATTACCTCAAGCAAAGTTCTGGATACTGTTTTGTTTTTGTTCCAGAACAATACAGATAGCAGCGAATACTCTCAGTTGGCCTTGGCCCTATAAATGCTGCACTAACAACATTCCCTCTCCAATTTATAGTGCCAGTCCCATAAACAAAACTATTGCTTGATTCACAAAGGCAATTTCTCCTAAGCAGTGACTACACAAAATTAGGAAATACACATCATACAGTGGAAAGGAAAAGCTATATTTGTGATATGGAATTGTCCAGAGTGCTATGAAAAAAATCAAATATGGATACTTGACCTCAATATCATTGAAGTTCTGCATCCTTCAGTGATGAATTTTGAAGAAAGCAAAAATAAAGCATTTTGTATCACCCATCTTATATGCATATTATCATAACAGGTGTCACCACATGCGCTAATAGTGCTCTCTGAAACATTTTGGAGGAAGCTGATAGGAGATTCTAGATTTCCTAGAGTTATATAGAGTTTTATATATATCCTATAATTTTTATATATGTGTAATACTAGTGATGATGTGACTTACAGCCTTGTATGAAATAATACAATAATGTATCTAAATTCTACTCAATCTAATAATGAAATACAAAAAGATTTACCATCACATTTTTAAAAAATCTCATTACCATATTTTTGTACTGATACATTGTTTTAGATATGAAATAGAAATCTCACTTTCTAATCCAGTTATAAATGACTGTTTGAATAACTTTCTTTCAGGAACTATAAAATGACAGTAACATCACTAAGCTATCCAAGAGTGTCATGAATGAAACAGTGTCATATTTTAATGAGATAATAACAGTTCAATAAAATCATCTGTAGATAATAGCATACAAATTCTCACAATGTTAAGACATATTTGACATGCATTTAATAAATGGTTTTACAAAATGTAAAAACTTATTTTTCAAGGTAAGAAACATTTATATAACAGTCGTGCTGCTTTTACTATATTGTTAATTAAAGCATATAAAATGATTAATGTATCTGTGAGTCATTTTGTTTAGTTTACATGCATGAGGTTGACAGAGATACTGAATACAGTTTTTTAAAAGCTATTGTACATTTTGATGGCTCAAAGAATCAAGCTCTTCTGTGTTGCTTTTTAAAACATTTTTTTCAGTACGTACCAAAGCACATACCTTTCAAAGCAGTACTTACCACAACATAAATTTTTCCACCCATTTTTGCACCTCTCATGCTTCCTTTTCTCCCCTTGAACTCCCACTTTTAAGTTAATATCCATTAACTAGAGCTTCTACCATTCAGTATTGCTCCAGAGAGATCACTGTCAGGTAAGAACAACTGAATTGTATCTATCCTTTATTTATCCAAATAAGAAAAAAGAATTGATAAATAAGACAGAGCCTTTCAATGATAACACAGAGCATCACGTCTGGAAATTTAGTTCAGCCCCAAAATGCACTTTATAGCAGAAAGAATGTACAGTATCATGGTCCGTTAGTACTCATGTGTACATGGATGCCTCCCGTTACGCACCTCAGGGAGCAAACCTCCTAAAGTAGGTAGGGTCTGTTGGAAAAAGAGAATGTTAAGTTGAAACACTGAATACCTGGGATGGCAAGGTGCATACAGGGAGCACTCACGAGGAACATTACCTTGCAGCAGTTACACTTAACAACAAACAGACACAGTGCTTTTTTTATACATGTGCACAACTGTACTCCCCCAATATTTTGGCTGTCATTTTATAAAATTTATATTCTGGGAAGTATGTGCAGGATCACTTTACCACCAGCTAAGAATATTAGAAAACCTGAGGACTTTCTTCTTCAGAATTGTAAAAAAAAAGTTACTTGGTACCTAGAGAGTAGTATTTTTATTTTATCCTCATCCAAAGTGAGGAACCTTATTTAGAAAGCTTTCTTCTACCACAATTGACAAGCTAGAAGATATTCATCCTCAAAAAGTAATTCTACTCTCTTTATAGAGAGGTACATTTTTTTCCTTTACACAAAACACTAACATTTAGAAATATCATACTCTATCATAGCTGTCATAAGAAAACAGATGAATAGGAACTAATGGCTTACAAAATATTTACCTCTTTACATTTTAACTGCTGTACTCACATCCATGCCAATGTAACAAAAATTACTTTTGCTTACATTGTCTCTTAATCGGTGAGTGTAAATTTATTTTTCTGGATTATTTTGGATGCAGTTGAGATTACTGATAACTAATTTATTTTGCTCATTACTCAACAATTTATTTATACATTAAATAAAGCCATTACTGAATGGTTAATACCATTACACAATTTGTCAAGTAACTACTAAAAATTTGAAATGCAGTATGTTAATTACTTCTTTGATACAATATGCCTTTGGATGAGGCATATATCCTAAAACTCAACCTGGGGATATGGGTGCATAAGGAAAGAACCACATTCTATGTTAATATGCATAAATAGAAACAGTTATTAAAAAAAAAACCAATACAACAAAACCGACTTATTTTAGAATCCTGAAACTTGAACTTGAAAGCTATTCATCAGGGGAATTTGGCCATAGATCAGATGGAATGCATGGAATACCACGGAAAGGTATCCTCAAAAGTTTGCAGGATGAAGGCCATGGAAGTTTAAATATGTGACTTGAATACCAAAGGGATACTTTGGGTTCTTTTAAGGAACCTGGAGGAAGGTCTTTAGATCTATTTTGTTTAATGACATATACATCTTCAAGGGATGCAAAAACTGTGCTTTTCTTTGCAATGAAATATTAGAACAGGTACTCCTACACTGTCATTTTGTAAATCTATGTGGTATTCAAGACTCTGCTTACAAAAATTCCATTCCATGCAGCTTCTGTCCATAGTTGCACAATAAACAAAGAGCATCAAAGCTTCAAACACCCTGACAACTACAAAAAAACCATCACCTCTACCCCAAAACCCTGTGGAGTAAGCTATCTGTAATATCTGTTAGATAACACATCCAACTAAGTATGATTTCGATGTATTAAAATATTTTGAAAATTGACTTTATAAAATCTTCTCCACATTTCCATCTCTAACCCTATGCAGGTATTAATCAGAAGGGCCAATATTAGGATACCTTATCATGCTGCCTTGAAAGCTCATAGAGCTGTAGCACAATATGCAGCTCTCCATCTATGAATTGAAGCTAAAACTCATCCTGTGGACAACATTAATGACCAATTCACTAACAGTGAGCTGTACATACCCATTTTATAAAGGATAGGTAAGGCTTCTGGTTTGTATGAGAGCTGTCTTGATAGAAACATTTGCAGCTAAGAAAAAAATTTAAAAATCACATGTCAATCAGAAGGAGATATTTTGTCACCCATAATATTAGCAGCCAAAATTTGTGGAAAAAAGACAAGGCTGGGATGGAGACAATGTCATTTAAAAATACTTTACAAAATAGTTGACCACAAGACTGTTCTGAACAAGGAATCTCTACATGGTAACTTCATATATATACTTTGTATTGCTTGTTTAGTATGTCTTAATAAAGATGTCAAGAATTACACATCAAAATCACAATCAAGTATTTCTCATTTAGCATGTTGAATTTACATTTAGTTGGCTGAAGATAACTTGCCTTACATCTTGCACCCATTCAATATATGCAGCAACATGCAGCAACAGTAGAGCCCAGGACTTTTAATTTAATTTACAACCTAAAATGAACTTAGGCTGTATCAGGCAATTAGATGCACTGTCCAGGAAAGACAAAAGAGTTGGAAAAGAATTTTGAAAATAAAAGTATGTTGAACTCCAAGTGGAGAGCGGATATAAAAAATAAACTTAGGGACAGACAGTAGTGATGGGTTGTGGGCAGGCACCTAGATATAACTTAAAATGATTGAATGTCTGCCATTTCAGTTTATCAGCATCTTATTATTTTAACATTGAACTGTGTTTGCCGAACAGATAATTAGTTAGGAAGATACATTTTCCTCCAGGGCAATTATTAATTTCCTTCTGACTTCAAAGAAATGAAAAAGCTCTTAGTGCAGATAAGCACACCATTATATTTCAAGTCTGGTTTAGATTCTCAGAGAACTGAATCTCCAATATGATATGCAATTGAACAGGAAAAAAAAGTGTGCTGGTTTTGTTTTTAAATCTGTTTCAATTGCTATGTCATTACTTAAAATTTAACAAACAGATTGAAATTCCGAGTCAACCCACTCCCCCCCCACCCCCCCAAGAATATCTATTTAAATAACTGTGGTGGTTTTTTTAGTATATTTTTTTCAGAAACTCAGAAGAAGGCTAATACTCAACTTCAAAGGATGGCATTGCTCATAAAGATGCTTACACACTGCACTGACTTCCTGCACTGCATATTGAGCTTGGATTCAACTGAGTTAAAACTGATCTCTACTACAATAAAAACAAAAGAATCATTTTAAGATTAAAAACTGGAAAAGGAATTAAGAAAGTTTATTATTCAGTCTGCAACTGCTAATTCTCTTTTTCTTTCTCTACATTTCTGCTTTACTAAGTGAGCAATGTTTACCTACCTCACAGGAGAAGAATATTAGTAAAACATATTACCAGACATGGAAAAAAACCCAAATATATTGAGCCATGTTGCAATTCTAACACAGACATTAGCTTATACTAGATAGTCTCTGTAAATACTGATAGTCAAAGAAAATTCTTGTACAATATCTTCATTTTTTTTCAGTTTTGAAAGCATCAACATACTTGCTATTTTTACACAAAGGTCTGAATCTACAGAAAATAGTGTATATTGTTTAGCTGCACAAGGCACATTTCTTAGCTAAAACATTTGTAACCTGCTGTTTATTTTGCTTTACGTGCCTAAATAAAACTAGTCATAAACAACAGATTTGTCAACATTTATGTTCCTATACCATAAGGTGCCAAACCAACCCAAACACAAATCAGGTAGATCTGTTTCTTCCATATAAAATATATAGCCGTTTGTATTTTAAAGTAAGAGGTCAAGTGTACTTTACTTTATATAAACTTAACATAAAATACTATCCTAACAAATTTACTCCATGATTTATAAATAATCTATATATATATTTTATATACACTGAATTCTCTTGAAATATATTCTATATTTATATAAATAGAATTTATGCTTAAATGATTTTGTCCTAGAACTTATAAGCATCTTCACAGAAAGAAAAAGTGAGTTGTTCCAAACTGTTTTTCATGAACAATTAGTCCCAGCATGATGAACGATGTAGTTGAAAATCAAATACAAGGAAGCATATCCAATTTAAAATTTTGTTTCTTTTACTACTTGCCTTCCATATTATACCAGACCCTCCCTCTTTAAAATAAATTGTTTACTATGGAGACAGTAATGCTCTCACTGTAATCAGGGTACCTTATGTTTTACAATTTATTTCATAATTTTCTTTTTATTCCATGATTAACAGTTTTAATTATATTTTTCAAAACCCATGTTAGAAATTAAGTAAAAATATAATTCATTTTAAAACTGACATAAACACCAGGAGAATCAAAATCATCTTACATTGTGAAATTAATATAAATTTATTAAATAGTAGGCTTTTATAGGTTTACATGTCATTACTCAAGTCTACATCTATTTTGGTGGGAAACAGAAAACTCCAATTACTTTTCTACAATCATAAATACAAATCAGAACATCATTTGTGTTCTTCAATAAATGGAGCAAAGTAAAGAAAAGCATGAAATCAAGAAGCCAAAATGCATGTTGGTATTTTTCCCTTTCAGTCTTATAAAGGGGCGTGGGGAGAGAAGGTGTATCTTAAAGAAAGACCAATCTTTTTTTCCTCACTTACTCACTCATCTCATTCCAATACCCAGCTTTTAACCTGGTTACAATCTAATTCTGTACTCATAGTAGGCTAGGATTCAATTGAGTTCAAGATTTTTAAACTCACTGCCAGTCAACCTTATCATGAACTTTCATTATGTGTATGTAATTAATTGGGTCCAATGAACAATATCAGCACTGAGTTATAGACTTTTCCCCCCACCATATAATTAGAATATAATTACCCACAGGATATCAGAATGATGCAAAACCTTTCCTCTAAATGTGCCCTCATTAGGAAACAAGTCTCAATGTACATTTATTCAATCAGTATGAATTAATTAAAACGTTACCGAAATAAAAGAGAGTAACATTAAAGTGTATCTGACATCTATTAAAAGACTATCACTTGAGATCTGCACACATGGTTTATAACAAAACTCATTTAACTTGAACAAAAGTCTTCACTGTACAACAAGCCTTATATATGGTAAACAGAAAAGTAAAGAGGACCAGTTTTAAAGTTGACAGACTACAGTTTACGAAAACACTTAAAAGCACTGCAGTGAGATATGAAAAATCTTTATACAGCATTGAATATAGACAGACATGTGATTCTTTCATGATATACACAGTACCAAACTGTGTGAGTTTCCCTGTGGTTTTAGGAATAACATTTGACAAGGTCCATTTTATGCAGTTTGGAAGATGGGAGCCCCCTTAATCAACTTCAGTCAGCCATCTAACTTCCAGAGGACCAGGCTTTTGGGTTCTCTGCAGCCATTAAAAAAGAGAGGACATTATGAGAGGATCGTGCCAGTCACTCTACTTTAAAGGAATCTCTCTTGTGTCTAAAGAGACCCTGAATGAATAATTTAGAACAGTCACCTGAGCTGAGATGGTTATGTTTAGGGGAAAAAGAAATGTCACCCTTTCTGACATTACAATCAGGACAGGTAGCTTTTGTATTTATTCTTCACAGCTGCAGCAGTGATTTTGGACATCAATGGATACCTAGGAAACGGAAAACCTGAGACGATATAGGTGGGCTAGAACAATAACTTGCAGCTGAGACACCAGTTTGGTAGCTCTGGCTTAATATAATACATGGTGCGGTGAAATGCAACTTATGGAAAACTTCTCTTTATCTCTGCAGAAAGAGTGGAGGATGAACTTCACAAGAACTGAAGAAATGAGACATGCTGAATGAAGAAGTTATAAATATGAATGTCCTTAGTTCTGCAAAACAGAAACAATGAGAAGGGATTTAACCTATACTCCTGAAGAAAAACTTACAAGAAGGTGTCTCAGTCTGAGATGAACTCTGAGAGCTTTCTGGAAGAAGTCTCGACTTTCAAAGTTACAGATGGAAGGGAGGGCCAAAACTTTTGGGAGATCAAAGATAGAAGATTTTTCACCTTCCGATTTTCCCACAACTTCCATAACTTACTCCACAGGAGAAGGAGATATATTCTTCTCTGATACCTCATAATACTCAAGGATAAACCTGGTACAGAAAGCACTGTGGTTATCTCCTTTTCTTTATCTTCCACATGTAGGTTGCATTGCAAGAATATTATTGCTCAGCTGATGACTGATGGTCTCGTAGGTGAAAAACCCTTCCATTGTCAGGTATATCAGACTTCATATGTCTGAACACATCATTTCTATTAACAGACGCACTTCCTCTTGTATCTTTATACAATTTTGATGTGGATATATTCACTGGTTTTGTCATTATTGAGAGTGCTGGTTTCACATACACTGAAGCATTATGTTTCTCAGAAGGAATCCCCGTAACAAGAAATAGGAGAAACTAATTAAAAATTACTAAAATAAATAATATGTGCACACTGTAATAAATAATTTCTAGGAGGAATTCCTATTAGCTAGATCACTGCTATATTGTTTGTTATGTATGTATACTCAGAATTACAAGGTTTTTATGGAAGAAACAGCTAGATGAACATGTATACCATGAAATTGTAAATGACAGTACAACATATTTTCCATTCCTAATAATATACATTGTGAAATACATGTTTTATGTTACATTACTAGTACGTAATACTGAAATATGTTTCTGATATAGGAAAACATTTACTTCTGCATATGCCTTCAAAATTTGCAGATAAAACAAACCTATTCAAGGGTCATTTGACTCTGGAGTGGTTTTATGTATCCTCTAAACAACTTAACTAAAGTCCAATTGTGGAATGAAAACCTTAATTCCTCTATCCCTCTTCCTCTCCTGAGAAGAAAATGGAGTTACGCAAATGTAACTGAGGCTGAAATTTCATGCTGAGGCTTTATTCAGTTTATAAGAATGGCAAACAATAAATAATAATACACTGAAAACAGTCCAATAACAAAATCATAATTTCTACATGTTACCTTTTAAAGTATGACCTAAAATCCTGAAAATTAAATAACGTAATGCAGAATGTAATAACCCAACAAACTTAAAGTTGTTTGGTTTGTTGCTTTTTTTTTTTTTTCAATTATTATTCAGAACCTTTCCAGGTAACATCAAAATATTATTTACAGACAAACTACAGAACTAGTCTTATGACTTCTAAAAAATATAAATACTAAAGCCAGCTTTCCATTGCTTTACCTTCTCTGCCAGCAATGGAATAGTCCCAGTTTACTCAAGCAGAGGGCCAAAGTCTAGTATCCGTCCCTTAGCAGATTTATAAACAAACAGCCAAATAGATTAATCAGAAAATACATAATTTACAATAGGCATGAATATTATTCTTAGTGATCTGAAATGCATTTAAGATTAGAAGGTACATTGTCTTGGTTTCCTCCCTGCAGTAAATCATTCTTTCTTAAGTTCAAGCAATTCTTACTCTTATAAAATATATTTAAAGTAAGAGGACTACAAGTCTATTCTGTTATGAATACGATGATGCTGTGACTTTCATCAGCATAAACTACCCAATTTAATATATGAATATATGGTAATTCCAAAGCTCTTTTTTCATGATAAAATGGTCAGCTCTTTTCTATACAACCTACACACAGTATTCATTTTTATTTTCATTGAGTTATTGTTTTTGTGGACAGAGAAATTTACTGTCCACGACTGCAGAATAATATATACCATAATGTTGATGCATAGCTTACTGCAAGACCAGTGTCATCATTTTAGGTAACCTCCGGCTTAGATCAGAGACCTCAGCATTGCAGATATACAATATGCATCCCAAGCGAAAACTGTCCATAAGAGTAACTTCATTATTCTGGGAAGTTGGATCTATAAAAGATGTAAAATGTAGAAGTGTTCTGCCTATACAGTTTCTGGTAAGTACAGTCTGAGTAAGTGACTCAGGTTTTAACCTGAGTCAGCTTCAGTTATAATATGCCCTACAGAAAGTTCACTCTCACTTGAAGAAAAATGCAACATGCAGAGGATAAAACATGCTTGTGCCTACAAAGTGTAGTTTAGCCCTTGTATTTGAGGTTCACATAGTTCTGTGTATTTAACAAATACTGGCAGTCAATCCCACCATCATTTTAGCTGTTGCCTATGACAGAAGATTACATCTGGAATAAACGTTAGACAACTCACCAATACTACTGGGCAGATTGATGTGGGTGGTAAAATATGGTCCTTCAAAGGTCCACAGTCACATTCAGGTTTTAGATGTGAAGCACATTTGTTATGCAACTACAGGAAGACAGAAAATGAAGATTCAACTTACACATTTTACTACTACAGTCTAAGAAAATGGGCATCCTAGAATGGGGTGAATTTAATTATTACTGGAGTACTACAAGGAAAATAAAACACTGCAATGGAAAGCTTCTTAGATTGACAAAATCCATTCATTTATTTTGAAGCACAAAAACAGTCGACCAAAATAGTTTCCAGTTTGTAAACTGCATGTGTGGTCCAGCACACAAAATGAGAACATTGCATGGTAGTACAGGAACATCAGCAAAGTGATATTGGTGATCAAAATCTTAATTTCAGAAGGCATCTTCTTGCACTGAGCCAAGAATTTCTACTAGTAGTAAGCAATCTGGGGTAAATCAATACTCAGGCTTTCACTGACTGCTGAGGAACCTGAATTATTGTCCTTTTTCTACTTTATTCTCAGCATTTATCCAGTTTTACGGAAAGCAATGAAAAGATTTCTACTCTGAAATCATCGAAAGACTATCTTAGGTCTGCTGACTGTAAGAGAATTGGCTTATTTCTCTATTCTTAAAAAGGTAGAAGGGAAAAAATGTGCATATAACATCAACATAAAATGCCAACAAGTAATGATATATTTATTGAAATATTTTACATCAGAAATCAAGAGTTCTTGTTGATATTTTAGGATTTAATTCAAATGTCTCTGAAGAGAGTATTTCAATATATATATTCAGCTACACAGTACAAAGACAGTTGTGTGTCTATATCATGCACAGCATTCATATTTAAATTGTATACTTCATAATATTGTTAGAGATAGCCACAATAAAATATAACTTCATATTGTGAAATATGGTGAAAGCTTATTAATTTGGACTTGATGTCTTTTTCAACCTAAATGATTCTGTGATTCTGTTTCTGCTTTGATAAGAATAAACTGTATATATATAACTGAATAATAACATGCATTTCCAAAAAAAGATGAGTATTTTATTATTGCAAAGATATATATATATTTACATTAAAGAAAAATAATCAGGATAATAAACATCAGAAATTTTGAAGTAAAAATCTCATGTAACAAGTGATTATATGAATATAAAAGGTAGCATGCAGCATTAGTTCAACAGGTTCAATAGCTGTTATAAAATCTTTAATTCACATTTTTCCAATGACTAAATCATTTTTCCTTAGATGATTTAGCCATGTCAGTATGAACTCTATTAAAATTACAATGAAATCGTACCAGTTGCTTATGTATAAGCTTTACTGGTTTTACGGTCTTCATAAACTTAGCTGGCATAGTTAAAGTTGACATAACATTTCTGAATTTTGAACCAAATGGCAACTAATATTAGCCTTGTCCATATTAATTTATACTCCAAAGTTACCTTTTCAGGCAGTTACTTAGCAACAAAAAATAAAAGTCTAATGAGTTTCGATTTGCTTGGAGTATTAAAGCCTTATTGTGAGGGTATTTTGGTAGCCCTGTAATCTAAATCTTTTGTCAAGTTAATTCTCTGCCTCAGTGGTAAGGCTACTTGTACCATAATTAATGCACACCAGGCCATGTTACATCAAATAAAAGTATCTTCACACATTCAGTGGTAATTAGCAGCTTTGCTACTCGATAGAATGCAAACTTATCTAGGAAAAAAAATAGCTTAATCTCCTTATTAGACTCTGCTGATCTCTGACAACAGAATTGGCATAGAGCAGACAACAGAAATCACAGAAGATATGTAGCTTCAATGAAAATAGCTCTTTGACACAGTGAAATAAGATAATATGCATCTCTTCTGAAAAAAAAAAATAAATCAGATTTTAAATATATTTCCCCAAAATTCTCTTACCCCAAACCTAGCTCCTATAGAATATTACCACCCTCACAACCAGATGTCTGAAAAGTAGGAAAAAATGTATTTGCAGGAGAGAAAATGAGGAAAAAAATCAGTTTCAACACTGTGGTAGAGAACTACAGACTATATGGAAAATGGAATCAGCTCAGAATAACAAGCCTCCTTAGTGAAAAACACCTCAACATTTCAAGATTTGGTTCAGTTATTTGACATTAGAAGTGATCCTATAAGTTTTAAGAAGGAGAGATACTTAAAATACATGAAAGAGGCTCAGAATTAGTTGTGTAATAACTAGCATCCTCTTCCACTAACAAAATATGTCAGCAGCAAGCCCTAAATGTGGTGGTGTACAAGTTGAAAACATATGAAAGATATGATGATAATTACATAACTTCAGAATATCCAATCAAAAATTATGCATCTGTTAGAAATTTAAATCACCTTTTTCAGTTATGAAGTTATCACTTTTAGCAAAGAAAGCTATTGCAATAGAATATATAAAATACACAGAATTACAAGAAAAGTGAATAGGACATTGAAAAACAAATAATATTCAGTATTTTTAAAACTTATTTAAACCACTTATGTGTCTAATTTACACCTGAAGCCATAAAAATAAATACAAAATAAAAATATTAAGAATGTTCTTTTTAAAATAGAACATGAACTTAAAAAAAAAAATCTATAAATTACTAGTGGAAATACAACTGCAGAATTGTGAACATCAGTACCAACATTTTCAATTTTGTCAAAAAAACATAAGCTCATTTTTGATTGCTACTGATATTTATGCATTTATATATGCACACAAGCAGCTAAGATATTTTCAGAAGAATTTAGCTTCTTCCTTCACAGTGATTTTAATGATAAATCATTCCTCAGTATTTCCTCAGTGAGTATGAGTTCTTACAGAAGTTCTCTACATTCTGGATATGTATCTTCAAGAAGTAAAAGGCCTTTACAAGTCTGGTTCAGATTTACATGAAATAATGAGAAAACAATTTTTCTGAAGAGCTAAAGAATTTGAAACTTCCTTTGACTTGAAGAGGTTGCCTTACATAATATGCATTTCTTGAATGACATACACATATTACACAGATGTAACCGCTTCTATATCTGGAGTGGAATATTCTTATTTATCTATCTAAACACAGATAGCCATTGCCTAATTTAATTATCCACATGAAAAAAAATTGGATTGCTTGTTTTACTCTACATAAATTATCCATTTTGACAGCAATCTGGACTACATATTTGCTTTCTTCTAAAAGACTGGGTTTTAAGTAATCATAACAGCTTATCATTGAAAGTATCCTGGACCTAGTTGCTTTCATAATGTTTCATATTTTATATTCTTGAATTAAGAAAATATGTCATAAAACATCCAAACTTGTATGTTGAAAACAAACATTCACTAATGCCTCACTCTCATATTACTATTTAAAACACTGAACAAACAACTGCTGTTCCACAACAATAAGAATAATATGGTATCAGCAAAAAAGCAAAAACCCTAGAAGAAGGCTGAATCTCTCCCCATTTAGATTTAAATCCTGCCCTGGCCAGTAAAAGAAATACTGGCATTGCTCCTTCTAGCATGAAGTTCTCACTTATAAGTGCAGTGTTCCTTGAATGTCATTAGTTCCAGTTACTGGTTCCTGCTGAATAAGGAACACACAAAAGTTGTGTACTAGTGCACAGATTAGTATATTATCAAGATGTCTCTGCTATTATTCCCAGACGCTTGAAATCACTATATCCTACCCAGATGTCCTCAGTTTCATTTGCCTCTAAGTACACCACAAATTAGGATTTTGCCCTAGTGTCATAGTGACCTTGATTTTCCCTTATACAGAAAACTCCTTTATAAGCTTTCTGTAATGTAGAAGAGGAACTCAGCTCTTCAGAGTGACGTATCATCTCCATTTGTATATTTTCTTGAAGCAGAGTACACCTTTAAGCTTATTTACCTACAAAAATTAAGGACTCCTATGAATATTCTGCATATACCATTTCTTAAAGACAAACTATCCATTCTTGATGAATTATGTAGCTGTAAAAAAGACATGCAGATTTTTTCTCTCTAAGGTTTTCCTGTAGTATACTCACCGTGATTTGACACCAAACACAATGAAGTCCAGTCAAGCCTTGGTAACATTTTATAGTTTTGTGACACTTATCACATTTTGTTGGACAATTTCCTTCTACCCAGAAATGGTGCATCACCTGCAAGAGAAAAGTGTGGACATACATAGAGGTTCTAAATTGACAGGTATATAGCATAGTTAATGGTACCTCAAACTTACATCAGTATTCTTTTTGGACTTCACATATGTTTTGATGCAAGATGCGGGAGCTCTTGAGACACAACGTTCATGGACGGTATATTTGCAAACTGAAAAAAAGAAACCCATTAATAGATGTTGAGGCAATGGTGTTTCTGACTACATTTTTGTGAAACAAATAATGTTACCAGCATGCCACCTCTACCTAATCAATCCAATCAGTCAATGAAAACTCAAACTAGATTGTTTTTTCCCTGAAATACAAAAGGCCAATTAGAACAGGAAACATTATGCAAGTGAGAAATTCAAGAATTCACTATCATTGCATAAGAGGAAATGCTTAATTAAATCAGAGCTCACTATTTTTTTTCACAATAATTCCCAAATGACAAAAATATTAAAGACAAACTGATGACTGCCAAATGGTTTGGTATCATTTGCTAGTAGAAAGAAATCTGTATTTTTAAAACTATAGGCATAAGAGCAGCTGGCAAATACAAAAACAAAAGTCAAAGAATTTATGTTCCTTCTACTGATTTATAAATCTTAAATGGTTGATTAGTCTGTTTTTCAGATACCAATTGTCTTCATGCTTTCCATGCAATCATCCCAACTTTAACTCTCATTTTCCTTTTTTGCCCTCATTACGTAAAACACCAGTTTTACATAACTGCTATTGTTGACCACATCTATAAAGATCACCCTAGCTGCGTTTGGAAAACATACACAATGCAAAGTTCTCCTGACTTCAACTATAAAACTGTGTCTAGATGAAGAAATAATGCTACACCTTACATCTGCATTCAAAAGTCAACTATTAAAAACTGAGAATTAATATCTCCCTGCATGGTATATGTCTCACGCTTTTGACCTCGAGAGCAATTAAGCACAAAGTACTTCTAAACACCTTGCTTGCACCTATTACACAAACCCAGTGGGAGGTGCAGCCATTAATCAGACAAACTGCAGGGAGTAACATTGTTGATTGGACCATGGAGGGATGGTGAGGCCCCCTACAGCTTCCCTTTTTTTTTTTTTTTTTTCCTCCCACACAATCTAAAATGCAAATAATGCAATCTATAGCAATGCTCTGAAAATATACTGGAGAAGAAGCTAAGCAAGATAAGGAAATAGTGTTGTGTAAGTAGACTCACTTCCCTTGCTGCATGAAGTAACTGAAAGGAGCCTGCAGATGATCTTCAGATACCAAATAAATGCAAAAAAAACCCAACCCAACAAATTTTAAAGAGATACACCTCAGCAGAGAAAATGACAGCTCTCGTAAGACTGGTCTTTAGGGGTAGTTTACTTTTATACAATTCGTCTACACATTTCTGGTAACTACTGAAGAATTGATCTACATTATTTGCTTAATAGAATTTTCTCTTTCAAACATATATGGTTCTTGTATTTCCTCACAAAGATTAAGTATACATCAATCTGACATAAAAGAATATTAAAGAATGCAACATTGCAAGATCTAATAGTCATTTCAGTATTTTATGTATATATTCCAGTTACTGTCATCAGCATTCATTAAGCTGAAGTTATGCAATTGCTATTTATTTGAAGTTTAACTAATGCATCTGTCTCATTCCATAGTATTGTGAATGAAATTATACGATGTCAGAATGCAAATATGGAAAATTTACAGCTGAATTATGTTTTGAAGACATCTGTGGCCCGCAGAGGAGAAAGAAATGGTCCATTTCAAAACCCTCATTCATTCAGACTAATCTCAAAACAATAAAACTTTAAAGGCAGAAAGGTCCTGATCAGCTATGAAGGTCTACCTTTCATACCAAAAATGGAGAAAGTAAGTTACACTAAGAAACTTACTAATTTATCAAAAAAGAACAAAAAGTGTCGTGATACCATCATGACAGGAATATAGTCGGTACTAAAGAACTCATTAATCTAATAGAGCAGGGTGTAACATGAACCAATCATTGGAACCATCTACCAGACATATTCAAATCAGAAAATAGGTCTTAAAAAAAATATGATTAATCATTGAAACACACCACAAAAGAAAGATATGGATCATCCATCTCCTGAAACGTTCAACAGATAAGGTATCTTTCAGTAAGATTTGGTTTCTCAAGATACAGGTTATGGGCTGGTCAAACACAGATTATGAGATACACAGATGTATCTCAAGGAACTGAACTGTAGTGTTTGCACATAATACTCTAACGAAGGTCAAATTAGATTCAGTACTTTTTCTGTGTTCCTTTACCTTAAAATCTATAGTAATTAATATGTGAGAGGATAACAAGACTGAGATTTACAGACCAAATAAATATTAGAAGTGTTAACATAAACTTCATTTCTGGGAAACAGGGGGTTTGACCTTCACAATTAACAAAACAAGAATTCTGTGCAAAATTTGAATAACTAAATACAGGATTTAGATGCTACTCAAGTTGATACCTGTTACAGAATACGAATAATTATTAATGTGTACAAAAGAGGAATAACAAAAATAAAAGGTTGAAAACTAAACATTACATTTACTAAGAAAGAGAAAAAGAGAGGGAAAAAAAAAGAAGAGGAAAAAAGAGAAAAATAAAAAAGAGAAAAATAAAAACAGTGAAAAAGAGTAAAAAAAGGAGAAAAAAAAAGAGTAAAAAAAAAAAAAAAAAGAAAAAATGAAGAAGCAGCAGACTCCAAAGGAAAATAACACTGAGGGTATTATAATAAAGGAGACTCCCCCGAATAGCTTTGAAAGCCCAGTATCCTAAAACAAAATAAAACTGTAACTTTGAGAGCTCAAGAATAGAAGACAAAAGGGGTCCACGTCACTGTGCTGTCAATAGTTTTGTACTGAGAAACTACCAGATCTTTGTTATGCACCGAGTACAACATTTCCAGTAACAGACATGTATGCAAATGGACACTGAAATGCTTATACTCACAAGAACAGCAGAGACCTTGCTTGCCTACTCCGATTAGCATGTTCAAACAAAGATTACAGTAGGCAGGCTTGTTAAAGTGTTTCAGTCTCCATACATGCTGCCCATCATCTTTCACATTCTGCACATAACATAAAAGAAACAGATTTTACTTAATAAAATAAACAATGAGATATGTAAGTGCCAATAAAAATTGGAGATTGACTCAAGAACGTAAAAGACAAGCTGTTACTTCATTTAATACTCTGCACCAGATCACAGTATAATCATTCTAAATATACGGTACTGATATAATAAAAAATTCTCCAGAAACTCATGGAAATCCATGCGTTTCAAAAATGACTCAGAAAAAACACCGGGCTGCTGTCACCACTAGAAAACATTGTTAGTAGTAAAATCTATCCTGACATTAAATTATAATTAGTATTATTACTAACTAAAATTTCTTCTAGACTAAATCTAAAAATAAAAGTGCTGCAGGTTAAAAAGTTACTTCCCCCCCAAAAAAAAGTAAAAAAAAAAGTAAACTTCCCAAAGCACCAAAAAAAAAAAAAAAAGGATTTTTTTAAAGCTACAGAGATATTCTTAATTATGTTAGAATTAGGGATGTGTATCAACATATGTAAAGTAGGAAATCTAACCAGACCACAGTAATACACATTGCCAGCTTTAATTTATGTTAATCTACTGCCAACAGTTTATCAAAAAAAGCAAGTATTTAAGGGTAAGATTTATATCCCGGACCTCTTCTTCAAAAATTTAATTCCTTACAGATAAAACCACATTTTTGAGTTAGCTATAACACTATACTCAAATATTGCACAGACTAATCAACTGATTAGCACTTAAAACTCAGGGCCGACTGTAACATGTGTAAAGCTAAAATATCAAATAATTTATGTTCATGAAAGTAAGTTTTCAGCTTCACTGTTTTCTTCCTTCTTAATGGAATCATTCTGAGATATCACTGTCATTAGAACTGTTTTATAATGATGTGGTACAGATGTCAAATAAATTCTGTTAATTTCAGATTTCTTAGGAATTGTGGCCATCAGATTTCTTCTTTTTGCAATATTAGAAGTTTTGAATAAAAACAAAGATTTACCTAATGCAGTACCACTTGATTTTTGTAAACTGTATTTATTTTCTAACAAATATAACATCCAGTGGAACAAAGGCACTTAATGTCTATCAGCTGGAAGTGGGCTGCAGTAGTTTGATTCCTCACTGTGTATTACTGAAACACTGTAGTCTTCTTGGTCATTTCATTACCAAAGAGAAATTGTCACATAGCTAAAGGAAGCCACATCAACCTCTAGTTCTCAGAAATCACATCAACAGCTCTTTCTCATCCAGTTTCTAATTTCTCACATCAAACTACTACTAGTACTTGTCATCGTGTATACTCCTGACTAGATCATCAATAATATGATAGTTTTCACTGATAAGGACAGTCAATGTAATTCAGTGGACATAAAAAAAAAACAACAGTTTTGTCCTGTATTAGCCTACACCACATGAATTATGTCCTTAAAAATCAGCGTTCTGTATTCTAAGACTTAGTCACTAACAACAAGTTCAAGGTTATAAAGACTTCTGCACCCTTGTAGGGGAAAAAAAAATAAATCCTAAAGGTAAATCAGCACTCCAAGCAATTGTCTGCTTCAAAGCCAGGTCCTAGAGAGAACACAACTTGGAATCATTCCTATAAATTACCTGGAAACAAAAGGAACTGAAGTCAGCTGAACTATTTTTTTTTCCCCTCTATTGAGATAACGGGATCAGAGCCTAAGTGGAGTCCCCTGATATTGTCAGCAGGAGTTCAAATACCATCTCTAACAGCTGGGCAATGTCAGGGTCCCATTTCTGCAGAACGAACAGAGCAGATGCCTAATGTGGGATTCTTGGGTTGGCAAGGAGTGTGGAAGTTTTCCAATTTCCCCTGAAGAAGCAGAAATAGATTCTGCAGCTGTGGAGCACTAGAAGCCTGTCAAGCTCCTTCACGACTGGCAGCTGAAGAGAATGTATTTTTTATTAAATGGAGCTCTGTAACTTCTATTTTTCTTTACATCTTACTACCACATTCCACGCAACTTTAAAGTATTGTTAATTCCAACATCGTGAGTTTCAAGTCATCTGAAAACAGACATTCACTAGACAATAAAGACTATGTAAATTGTTCTGCAAAAAAAAACAAAACAGTAAACAATGTACATTTTCACTTTGACATTACTTAGGCCATCAACAGATAGTCATAAACAATAAGCACTTAAAATGCAAGCTGATAAGATTTCCTTAGCAAAACATTTGCTATTTCTGAAAATTAACAAAAATTCATCAATCTGCACAAAATTTCCCCTCTTCTAGATTAGTTTTGTATTCCTACTTAATTTTAATTTTATTTTTAAAGAATGACCATTATATGTGAATATGTGGCTTCTTATTTGAACAGAACATATGGACTAACTTAGCTGGCATTTTCCTTATCAGAAAAACAAACAAGTCTTGATGTGGGTGTTCTGCCAATTAAACCACTTAACTGTGTTACAGGCTGCAACTGATGCAAATCCATTACATAAACACAATGCACTTTTGGAAAATAGCAAATTAAATTTTTGCTCTTGTGCACTGCCAAAAATAAGCAATAAAATGCTGCATATGATTATACATGCACATAACATTTTAAAACACTGCCAAGAAAAAAACCCAAACATTATGTGAAACAAAGCCCCCTCAATGCAAGTCTTTAAGTATGAATAAAATCCACAATTCTGACACATCACTGCATTTACTGGCATTCACTCATTTTGCTTCCATATCCTGAGAAAGAGTTTGAAAACAAATTGTCATTAAAAAGATCTCAAAGCAGAGCAGGTACAGTAAAAATCTCTGCCTCACTTCATTATACTTCACTAAAAATGAAACCTCCATATGCCATCCACAGACTTTAGCACATAATGACAATAGTAACATTTATTTTGTTATTGGTCCTCTTAATGTACGGCCCTGACCCTTCTACCATGAATCTTATTGCCAAAAGGACCTGATGCTGAAAAGCAAACCAACCATGAAAAAGCCTTAGTATTAGTGGAAAATTTTATGCAGTTAAAGAATTTAGCTACACATCCCTGTTCTGGTTTAATATTAACTTCACCTTTATAGATATTTGTAAACAAAGGAAGCCAAAGAGATTTTAAGGTTTCAAGCACAAAGCTCAAGATTCTGAGACTAAAAACGTAATGAAATCACCAATAAATTTTCATCCTAGCAAGTATGCCCTCTTACAATAGCTACAGAGCATCTGAAATACCAGCACGCTCAGTCTCTTCCATGAAAAGTCAGTAACAAGCACCAAGAGAGAAGGATATTAGCAAGCTTGCCAAGTTATTTTTTTCACAGCTTACTGTTATTTTGTTTTCATTTATCTTAAGCATATTTACATGTCTTGCAGACATTTTTATGACTGATCTTTGGGTATTGATCAGTCAGTGGGAAGGTTAGAAGACTGTCCATAAAACCATGCATCACCTCCTTTTAAAAAAAAATGGAGTTAAAGTTCTACATTCCTTTGGTGGCTGTTAGCAAAGAATTCATGTCAGATTTTGTTTTGTTCGACTTGACTCGGCAAGAGAGGGTTCTAAGTCTGTTCTGGTTCAAACTGGAGAGGGAGTAACCTCATTCAAAAGACATGTTACTTGCATGGGCTCCTCATTTCTAACTTCTGACATATTTTGTGTATATCTCTATGTGCGTGCTGGAGAAGGGGTGGGGGAAATATAAAAAAAAATACTTCCGCAGCTTTCATACATACACTCACCAGTGTACTGACCTGATCATCCAGAAATGCTTAAATATTAATATATACATGAGAAAATGACAGCATAGAAGAGGGAGCACAGGAGGGGAAATTAATTTGTTTAAAGAAATTTCATAATTAGCCACACTACAAAGTCTCTCTGTTCCCAAACTGGAAGTCACTTTTCATCTGCAGAGACTGAAGTGCTGCAGAAATTACATTTGAAATAATGGTAAATTTGTATATCTGCATGAAATACCATTTATTTTACACCTTATATGCAGAACAGGTGAGAGTTAACTCCTGACTTCTCCCAGGCTTTTATCAACTAAGACGCAAAAGGAAAAGCAGACTGTAGTAAGGAAAGGAATTTTCAAACTTCTTGCAAAGAAGTGGGAGCTAGCACAGCATAAAAGTAGACAGCACTGTCAAGAAAAGGGATGTGCACTTTTTTAAGCAGCGCCTCATAAGTCTCAGAAAGCATTAACATTCCCCCCTCTGCTGGCAATGCCGTGAAATGCTGCTGCTTCTAGCAGGGGCTACGTATGTCCTTCTGTACATACAAAATAGCACATGGGTCATAAGGGCACTTCAGCCTTTTAGAAAACTCACCTGACAGGATTTACAAAAATATCACTGGGGACAACAGAAGGCCAGATCGCTCTCATTCCTCCCTGAATGAAAGGAACAACTCTACAAAACTGCCAAGGGATTAAACAGTCATTTCAAACTTCAGCCTGGGAGAAACAGATCCCACATCAGATTTGAAAATGTTTGCAAGTCCTGAGTTTGGTTCCACTTTCACACACTAAGAGATCAAAAAGTAAGCCAATGATAATAATGTAATATACAATGTAAGAAACAGTATTTCCCAAGGGTGAATTAATGCTTGGGAAATTCCATCCTATATTTTGTCCAAATAGGTTAAAAAATAATTACCTTTTAAATTCTTTGAGTGTAATAGCATAATATTTGCTGCTTGAAGACACAAAATAAAATTGTAAGAGTAGTTCCTTCTGATTTAATTGAAGCACAGTCATACTTAAACACAAATGTGCTTGTCCTATTGAGAATTACCTTTAAAAGTTGAAATGGGTTGAAAATTATAATTGGTAACTTAAAAGAAAGGCATAATGTCCTGGTTTTGGGTTACTGATGACTTTACAAATACAAAGCTTTTACTGTTCAATTTCTCTCACCTTTAAGGCAGCTTCCCAGAAACTATGCAGTAGCAGATACAGTGCAACTGTGACATCTAGTGGCCCATGAATAGGGAATAAAATACTTTCCACTCAAAAGATGTGATTTTTTTAAACACCAGCACTTGTGGACTTGCACTTTATACCTACTTTTTGTGCAATCACTGAAAAAGGTGGTAGTGATGACCCATTACAACAAGTGAGACCAAAATATCTGGCCTAGAATGACTTTACATGAGAAATCAAGTGCTTTTATCAGAACTGGGTGAAAAAAAAACATACTGTACAAGTGAGGAACTCCTACTGAAAAGCAGAAAACAATGTTCATGGCTGACAAAAACCCTCAGAAGGAAACCACCAGCTTTTTTGTGCCCAGATTATATTTTTAGGAATGATAGGACTCTCCATTAAAGAGATAATTCTCAAACTTCACTGACAATGTTGATCTACTTACATTAATGCTGAATGAAATAAAAAGGTCTGAAACTTTGATGATTTCTATTGAATAAATAGCCTCGTGGCAATAAGCCACTTCCCAAAAGTATCATTCTCAACCAGGAGGAAGAATGCAGGGACAGCTCTGTCCAATCTGTGTTTAGATGGGAGAAAAAATTGCCCTAAGAAGCAAAATTAAATGTGGAAAGTTTATAAGGACTGTGAAAATTGCAAACTCAGGTGTGACACTCAGCAGAAAACTCCCCCTGGGACAATGGGCAATGGATGCAAGCTAGAGCACAGGAAGTTCCACCTCAACATGAGGAAGAGCTTCTTTACTGTAAGGGTTACGGAGCACTGGAACAGGCTGCCCAGAGAGGTTGTGGAGTCGTCTCCTCTGGAGACTTTGAAGATGCATTTGGATGCATTTCTGTGTAACCTGCCCTAGATTCTATGGTCCTGCTCTGGCAGGGGGTTGGACTCGATCTCCAAAGGTCCTTTCCAACCCCTACCATTCTATGATTCTACCTCATACATTTATTATTTAAAATTGTACCATGTAAATTACAGTTTCCTCTATATTTACCTAATCATCTATTTTTCTTCATTAAATTCTCACTTTTCACGAGAGAGCTTCCTGGAACAAGTTCTATGAAACTGGCACAACTAAATCTCAGAGTAAGAATTACAGGTCTTCAAGGTTTCAGTAGGTGTGGTACAGAACACATTCAGCCACCACCACGTGGAAAAAGATCTTTTCTTGCAAAACAAAATTCCAAACATTATGCGTATCACAGCACTCCTACAGAACAAGAACCAATCAAGTTTTTTGTTTAAGTTTCTTATCTTGTACTAAAATTGATTGTTTAGCAAAGTAATTGTCTTGAAAAGCACCAAAATAAGAATATATTGTTTCTATTTTGGAACATTCCCAGTGATAAAATTCTCTCAATTTCTAAATTCTACCTCCATAAGGACACTAAATTCAAGGTTTAGGAGGAAATATAAAGCACAGAACTCAATAAGATAAATAAACTGGATATTTAGGTTGAGAATTACACTTATTTATGTTCTTTGTCCCTTTATTTCCATGATTCTAAACTGCTCCAGCAACTTTTAAATTAATTAATTTAAAATTATGTTTAATTATTTTAAATTAATTAATTTTAAGTTAATAAATCTCAACTACATTTGAGAGGGCACTAGAAGTTTCATGACAGTCTAGAAAAAGTGCAGGGAGGGAACAGAGATATCAGGAGGAAAGTCAGGCAGACTTCCTTGTTACTTCTTTTAACTTGGCAAGAGCTGGCTGGCTATTACTTGTAGTAACAACCTCATACTCCTGGTCTATTTCAGAAGGGGATTACTGATGAAGTCAGAGGACAAAGACCACAAACTTGTGAGAGATTAGGTTCTCTCAACCCATTATTACAAACACTAAGTTATTTTATTCTTTTATATTTGTATAATATAGTTCCATATTTCACTTAAATGGCTATTTGATTTTTATTTTTTTTTTTGGTTACTGTAACTAAAGAATCTAATATAGCATGTAATAAAAACTGATTGAAAGGGTTTACATGCAATATAAAATTTTTACATGATACCTGACCTTTTTATATAGCTCTTAAAGCAAACTAAAGATTAAATACAAACAATGTAGCTGAATTCTGAAGGTACTATAGCAAATCTTCAGCTGAAATAAATGATCATAGCTTCAATGCTATTAGTGTAATGAATTATACCAACTGAGAATCTTGTTGTATTGCTCATATATGCTCTATATAACAGCTAAGTGTATTGCAGTAATAGACCCCCAAACTAAAATAAAGACCTCACTGGGGTTTTTTGTTTGTTTGTTTGGTTTTTGTATGGTTGGTTGGTTTTTTTAATAAACTACAGTGACAACTCTTTGTCACTATCATACTGGACAAGCTCTGAAATTGATCTCTTGGATTTAAAATTTCATCATTGCCCGACTTCAGCATAGAGACAAAGTGTAGCTGGCTAAAGTTAAAATAAAGTTGGTTTGGGACTGTTTTTTTTGCTTGTTTTCAACATGTGAAGACTACCTGGACATAACTTACTGGCTTATGCTGTTTAGACATTTAACATACTAACCAGACTGTGGAAAACTTTAAGATATCAGGACTTTATTATTTGATTACTGAGTCCAAAAGACTCTCAACTTACTTTTGATTATCATAACTAAAAGGAAAAACCCAGACAAAAAGCGGAGTCCTGGGAAGATGAGTTTGCAAAATCCAGCAACAGCATGCAAAAAGCAATAACAGTATTCCACTAATGGGAATGATACACTGGAATTCAACAAAGGCCATTTGTTGACAGAAAAGTAATTTAGCATTTTTGTTAATCAGTCACACGTACAGAATCAAGGAATTAGTACTTACACTGACCCAAATATACTGAAAATTATCCTCAATTCAGATATTTAGCTTTTAATTTGATTATTAAGAGTTTGTAAGAATTTTAGATCTTCTGTTAAAATGCAGTTTCTTTGCGTATTTCCCAATGGAAAGTCTCAATCTGACTATTCTTTGTGAAAATAAAATACCGTAATGCACATAATACTACAGCAGTCTAGGTAGAGTTCAGTCCATAGCAGTATATGGGGAAAGTAAATATTATTTATTATTTCACCTCAATAGCTGAAGTATAAAAATTGTTTTATTTCAAATAACAGGAAAGTATTTGAAACATATGCTGAGATACATGTGCTCAAAATTAGCTTAAATACAGGACAGCAGGTGGCACTGGCAACATGCCAGAGTTAAAACAGCTGTGTTGAACTGGTATAAAATTAATCCTATTACATCTGTCTTATCTTTAATGTGAAGTTGGAAATCTACAGAACATAAAGTCTTCCTTCATTATACTGTTCTTTGGTATAAATGTGTTTTTTGGTTTTGTTAGATAGTATATTTTCTTAAGGCAATTAGAGACAAAAGAACTATTTTCACAGGGGTGTTATCATGACAGGACAAAAGTCAAGAGGCAATAATTGCTGCAGAAGAAATTCAATCTGTGCATAAGGAAGCAGCTCTTTACCTTGAGAACAGCTAACTCTGGGAGAGGTTGCCTGCAGAACTGGTGGAATCCACTTCCCTGGAATTATTCAGGAGTGAGCTTGACAGGGCCCTGAATATCTCAATCTGTGGCCCTGCTTTTAATAACAGACTGGACCAAATGATCTCCAGAAGTTTCTTCTAACCTACACTGCTCTGTGACTCAGTCTGATTAGGCCACGTGACACAGCAACATGCGTAGAAGCCTAGACACTGCTCCAAGCCAATTGTTAACATACACACGGACAGTAAAGCATTCTTAACAGACACTACTGCAGCTAGGAGTTAAAAATATGTTAACAGGACAAATTACTCAGGCTTTTACAGCTTCCATCTCTAGAGCTGGCTCATTTGGTGTTGGCTTCAAACATGCTAATGTACTTCTGACTTTGAAGACACACTTCTTTCTTTGCATGTCATTCAGCCATAGTGAAGAAAATCACAGAAAATCCATTTTTTATACAGGCCACAGAGAAACTAACCTCAGGGTCACAGATGACATGCAAGCAGAAACTTGACACTGTTACATTAATACTTACATTCTCTAACCCAAGAAGAACCAAGAGTGGGATTGTTGTCATTCCTCCTTGGATCCACTCTTCTAGAGAAACAGTGCCATCATGATCATAGTCAATTTCTTCCATCATTTCATGAAGGATCTACACAATTTAACAAAACATCTCACTAATTCCATATTTTCATATAGTAACTTTTATTAAAACACGTGCAGATTTCTAGTTCCCTCAACAGCATGCAAAAACTAAGGAAAATATTATTTGTATGGCACCTGCAGTAAAATGAGTACTGACAGTTCAGAAAATGAAGTGTCATATTTCTATTTACATTTTATTATACAAATAAGAAGTGGTAAATTTTAAGAATTTTTCAGAGACAAAGCAGTTGTTTTATAAATGTTAATTACTATATGCACTGAAGAAAAGCCTTAAACATTGTAGC
This sequence comes from Chloroceryle amazona, assembly GCA_027560015.1. Taxonomy (NCBI): domain Eukaryota; kingdom Metazoa; phylum Chordata; class Aves; order Coraciiformes; family Cerylidae; genus Chloroceryle; species Chloroceryle amazona. The sequence continues at coordinate 27,762 of JANHFX010004840.1, read as the reverse complement.
AACAATGTTTCACAGATCAGATTTAACCAGAAAAAGACTTGTAAAAGTGCTAACTGACAGTGTCATAGTGGAGTGCAGACTATCATTATTTATATCTTACTAATATATAGGTTCACATGTTGACATGAAGTATCACAGAATGATTAAATGCCATCTCCAGCAGCATTAAAAACTTGTGATAAAAAGGATACTTACTGGACTCAGTTCAGTAATATCCCATTCAAGATATTCTGCAACATGCATCATTTGAGCAATGATATTTTCCAGCTCCTACAGACAAATGAAAAAGAATGTTAATATTTAATGCAATGTTATAAAGAGAAATTCTACTGCAACTTATAATTCAAATATATTACATTCAGTGACACTGTTTCACCAATTTTCTAAAGAGAAGTCCTTTACACTGGAAGCTGTTTACTCTTTGGTTGACTCCACTTCACTTACAAAGCATCAGACATGGACCGCAAAGCATGCAGGGATGTGAAATACAGCCCCACAGACAAGGGACACCTCCTGGGTTGAAAGTAGTAATAGATTATTCCTTCCTAGCTGATCATTCAAGCACTGGTTTCCTGATCTGAAGTCCACCCTGTGATATAATGATGTAAGGTCCTCTAAATTCCAGCAGTCTTAAACTATTTTTTTTACTGCAGTTGTATAATTAGCAACTTTCTAACAGAAGTAAGGCGTAAGGTGGATAGTATTCCCTGTTACTTATGGGAATCATTTCCTCTTCCTCTATGCTGTTTTACTTCACAGAGATACAAAAGAAGGGGAGGAAAAAAAAAAATAAGCTGCCAATAAAATACTTCTTTCTCTTATCTAACAGAAAAAAAAAACCAACAACCTAGTGACATTTTCTAACTGATTACTGTTTCTCTGGTTTTCCTTTAAACATTTAGTTGGGCTACCCCTCAAAATTTTGTGTTTAGTATTGTTCCTCCATTCTTAATAATAACATGGAAGTTCTGAGTTGTCTCCACATACATCCACTGTGCGTCACACTCTCCACTTTTAACAAAATCTTTGCAAATGGTGCTTTTGTACACATTTCCCAGCAGCATACTAAAATTTTAGGAATCCTAATAATGCATCCCCTACAGGAATATGATTAAAATTCATCAGACTATAGAATGGGACTCCATGACAGCAGTGTCAGCATTTGAAAATATTTACAGTTGTAGAAGCAGATGCTTAATGGAAAAGAAAACTCAAAAAATACTTTCAAAATGGGCAACTTTTTATCAACTATAGTTTATACTGCTTCTTTTAATTCTGGATAAATATGAACTTGATCTGGATTAATGTATTTTTGTATAGGTATGCCATTATGACGTACTATTACAATGCATTAAAATACATAAGTAACCTTACCGAACTGTCCAGGTATCCATTCCCATCTGTATCATATAAGCGAAACATAACTAACAAGGAAACAAAATGAGAAGGAAACTCAGTTAGAAAACATGGCAACAACATTATTTCATAAAAAGAAACAAAACATAAAACACGAAACAACCAAACTTGAGTTTCAAAGAAAGGACATCTTTTCCTTTAATTATTACACTAACTGTAGACACTCGAAACACTTGTTTAGAGTGATAGATTCACCCAGTGACTACCCAGCCCCAGTGCCTCCAATGATACATATTAGCAGGATAGTGCAATTGCACCTTTTCCACATAAGCACTCCAACAGCTAATTTGGGCTGTGAACCTAACTGTGGTTCCTCTATTCATGGTGAGATCCACCAAAAGGTCCTTCTCGGTCATCTCACCAAACACAGGAAAATACAGAATGGGTCAGGAAAATGTTAACAAGCCTGAAGTTACAATACTATCCTGCTCCTGTGGTTGCAGCTATTATTATTCCATAGTGATATTGCCTTATAAATACCTTCTGACCAACTAAATTGAACAGAGGATTATTATCTGAAGTACCTAAACAGACAAATCTAACAATAAACATTCCTCCAAGGCTGACGGCATGATTCCTCCCAGGACCAGATTTAATCAATCTGAAAATTTATTCCCAACATTTTAGGGAGCTATTCAGACAAGATTAGCTACATTTTGACAATATCCAGAAAGAATACATACTTTTCAGTTTGTACCATTACTTGATTCCAGTCACAAGAGCACGTATATCTACCATTACCAAGATACTTCAAAGCAGCTTACTCAGTTGATCATATACTGCGTAAGATTGCAGAGCAGAAAGAAGCCTGAAACTTTGGTAGGAATACTGTTGAAAGACTAAAGATGAAAACCACAAGCCAATGAATACTTCACTCTCGTCCCTACTTTCTGGGACAGTTTGTCAGAGCTCTGAAATCTAAACATCATCCCCCACAAAAAGTGTGATGATTTTTTTCCCCCTAGTTCTATTTTCTAAGGAGTAAGAAGAAAGCCCATGTACAGGTGGTTTCAGGACATTTTTAACGTCTTGACTGAGAGCAAAAAAAACAATCAATCTGCTTACAAACTGTCTTATTAGATGTCTTTGAAAACAAAACATGACCTATTCAACAGTGAACAAATCCACCACATCTGATCGACAGCAGATGCTGTTATACTCCAACAGATTCTGAGGGCAAAGCTTAGCAGTTTTAGGAAACAGTGAGAGGAAATTCTTAGCAACTAGAAGGTAAAGTTCAGAAGATTTGATTATTTCTGACTTACAGTAAAACATATTTAACAGTTATATGGATTGGTTTGCTTCCCTTTTATCCTCCATATTATTCCCAAGTTGTTCATCTAACTGTGGGGAAAAAAGGTAAGTACTATACCACTCTCTACCACTTCAGCAATTTTTGCCACTACATCACTCTGTTCATAAGAGCTGTAATAGCATATTCATTGCTATATTCAATAGCTGTAAAGATATTCATTGTAGTACATTGTTTCAAGATACAAAGATCCATTATTCATTAGTTATAGGCTAAGAAAATCTACAAAAATATGCTTTTTTTTTTTTTGCCTGTGAATTACATAGTAGAAATTTTTCTGCGTAAAACAGTTAATGCCAAAAGCCACCAAAGATTGGTACTGTCTCTGCTAGTACACCTTCTACCAAAGCTGCTCAGAGCATGACAGCTAATATCATCTGGCAAAGCAACCATTAAGCATTCACAGTTTCCACAGGGATGAATCACTGAATCACTCAGTGATAAAGTTCCAATTACTTGGTTCTCCTTCCTCCTCTGTGATTCTGATGCACTGGTTGAAAAAAATGTTCTACAGTTATCATGAAAGCAAGTTTTAGCACCTCCCTGATGTTTACCCACTCCAGAAAAGTAATGCTTACAACATTTCTTCCTTGAATATGAATCAGTAGTTCTAATCAGTCATTTTAAAATAGACATTAGCATAATTATAACTGTTTCACCTTTGTAGCAAACAGTCTTTCCAATTACGTAAGTATTGGGTAGTGAAAAGGCTCAATCTGTGCTCTGGGACTCTGAAAAACTAGGCTACTGGTGTGGCATGCAATCTCTTTTCTATTCATATCCTGCTAAATATTCATGTTTGTGCTGATTTATGCACTCTGAGGAAAAAAAAAAAAAAAGATAAAAACAACTGAACAAAAGTTCTGATACAAACTGCAGAGCCCAAGTCAATCTTTTGTATTTCTTTTCTCAACTCCTTATCTGATAGCGCTGACTGGCGAACCGATTTCTATTACTAGACTGCACACCCTTTGCAATATATTAAAATAAAATTAGTAATATGAGATCAGCTGCTGCACTGCAACACTTTTACCTGCAATCCTGGAACTTCTAATCTTGCACATGACCAAGGTGACATCCCAGAAATTCCAGAAGTTCATAATTATGTTATTTTGAGAATAAATTGGGGAATTCATTCTCAAAAACATATGCACAAGCAAATGCTTCCTATTTTCACCAGTGCACATACTTTCAAAACTACAAGGCTTGTCACTCTTCGCAGAAGCCTGAGTGTCCAAAACCTCTACAGCATAGCTAAAAGACCAACTGTAACTAATTATATTACTGAAAAAATACACAAGAACAGTGTGGCATTTTTGAAGCTCCTGTTGATACAGAAAGAACAGAAACAGAATAACCTGAAGAGATTGTGGTGGTACAGACACTGCCCCCCTACCCTCGGCTGCCTTGCGAGACCAGTACCGCTGTTGAGTAGCTTTTTAACACAGAAGCCTGGGAAAGCTCAGGTGGGCTAGGAAAGTTTGGTAGATCCTGGTGCTTGGTACATTCTGACCTTGTGCATTCACCTCAACTAAAACAATTCTCAAACAATTCCCACACACCACCTAGAGACAGTCAGTGAGATTGGAATAGCTGGTCACCCCTGCATAACTCCTGAATAACACCATCCATAACTCCTGAATCCCTTGGACAGGAGCCACAGAAAGACCACAGCCCCATCAGAAAGAGCCAGGCTAGCCTGACAAGAGTCTCAGCTGGCTGAGTCTTTGTATTTCCCTCTGAGCTGGTACGCCTCTCGGGACAGACTCTGACCACCCAGTGGAAAAGGCAACAAACAGAAAAACACCCTCTGTCTGCAGAGACTTATGAAGGGGACCACCATTCACTTAATATGCTGACAAAGGGAGATGTCAATACTTGCAATCCTCAGGATTTTTGCAATGATCATGAAGATCCCAAGGTACCCAAATTGATCTGCAGAAAGATACTATCTTACATGTTAGCCTCTGCAACTGTACATAGCTCTGTGTATATGTGTGATTAGCTTCTGCTTAGCAACTTCTGTCAAATTTTATGTGAATCATTGTATTTACTTTATTTGACTGTTGATTTTCATTGATTAAGTACTGCTACTTTACAAACTACCATACTGGTGTTAACATATCAGAATTGCTGCTATCATCTGCTTTAAAAGCACAATGTTGCACGAAGCACTTCACTCAAGTCCAAATACCCTGAAATTCCTTAGATATAAACTGTTGACCAGGTCTACGTCTAGGAGTAGATCTAACATTCTCTGAAGGAGTTCGAGGGCAAGGAGATCTATTCTGAACCTCACAACCAAACGAGAGGGTTTCCCTGCACCTCTAACCTCCCCCAAATCCCCGATATCCTTAGTCATGAACCATTGTCCAGATCTAAGAACGGCTTTAGGTGCACCTAGGCTCCTCTCTGAGGAGGAGTTTAGAAAGCAAGGGGGTACATTCTAAAACTCTGGTATCTCAAGAGGAGGATCAACCTTGCCCCCTTCTGCTTCAAATCCCCATGAAAATCACCTTAACCCAAATCGTTCTTGTCATGTACATGTATTTATCCACGCAAAAATTGTAATCATACTACTTTCTTTAGCCGCATATAGATTTACTCACATGAATATTGTAATCATATTGCTTCCCTTGGTTGCATACAGACTTATTCACACAAATATTTGAATACTATTGCTTTTCTTTAATCACTTTGCCTTCTAGTACATAATGTAGTGACACTGCCATCAAATTGAACCTTGATTATTTTTTGTTGACTTTTTGCTATATTTCACCAAATTTACCAAATGTTATTAAACAATCTTTCAAAAAAAAAAACCTGTATCAATGCTTTCATCTGAGTGAGGAGCATTCCACTCATTCTTCAGCAAGCAGAGTCTTAATTAAGATTCTGCAACAACAATTTAAAGGGAAGCCTTCACTTTTTTACTGCACCACAACAGAGAAACTGGCAAAAACCACCCACAACTCACAATTCTTGGAGTTCATAATAGCAGAATGAAGTTTGAGCACTTGTAAGCATATTATGTTTGTAAAGATATGGTACCTGTGGAGGTTGTATACTTCCTCCACAGCATTTATGTCTAAAGCTCTTCATACTGCCGCCTGGCATTTCTCTGAACAGTTTTACAAGAGATACATGTCTGGTGTGTATGGTTATACTGATAAAAAACCGCATACAAACTAAGGAATGAGTTGTGCTGATAAAGTGTCATGTAACTGAGATATAGTAACTTCTGCTGTTGGGGGTCATTAAAGGAAGAAAATTTGAGCTATGGAACACCACTGTTCAGTTCTTAGGAAGCACCCTGCATATTTACAAGAAGTCTTTCTTACACATTCAAGAATCATAGTGTGGACACCAGCAAGCAAAGCCTGGTAAATGTGCAAGCATGGAGAGAAGAAAATGGTTTCTACGGATCGAGACTACACGCTGAGCCACAGAGCACGATGGTACTTAACAATTTAGATACACCCTGAACTACTTGCAATATGACCTTAGAAACAGAACTTCCAATGGCTCTTTCCTAGGAAAGTCTAGAATATTCCTTATATTCAGGCCATTTTTTGTCAATAGAAAAAAAATGAAAAAAAAATTTAAAAATCATGATTTGAGATTAGTATTAATGTTGGCAACTCCAGAATAAGCCATCTTCTCTTTTTCACTCCATTGGTAATAATTTATTATTTACCTTGCAAACATAGGACCTACTGCTACAAAATTCTTTCAGACAAAGGGTTAACTTATACCATTAATTTATGAGGACAATTCAACTAAAATCAACAGGGAAGTCTCCACACTAATGGTACAATTATAAACCAAAGTTTAGACACTAAAAAATGACAATACGTGATATACTTCAACTTTGTATGAAAAAGCAGAAAATAAAGCTATATAATAACCATGTGCTTACATATACGTAGTAAATGTAAATGATCTTGAATATACAAAACATGGAAGCACTGTACATTTATTAGTTCCATCGCTCTTGCTCCTAAATCATATAGCATTCATAGTCTCTTGCCTATGAAGTTCCTGTTACAGGAAGTTCATGGAACATCCTCTACTCTAAAATCATCACCTGCTCCTCTGCCTCTCCAATTCCTGACACCAGGGTACGGAACTGATCTTCCATTTCAAGCTACGGTTTATGCATAGAGCTCTTCAGAGCTCTGGTAACTTGCATAACTTGCTACCATGAAACAGATATTATATTGTAAATTGAATTTAATCCTAGGATTTTAGTCTTCCCATGCTTGTGTTATGAATACATACATCCTCATATTCTAATCATATGATACCAAACTAGTATTATCAAATTTGGGGGTGGCTCCTTATAATCTTTGCTGAAGCAAAGGTATCAGTGATCTTACAGTACAAAGTTGTCCTTGTAAAATAACCACAGGTAATTAAACATCATGATGCTTCAACAACAGGCAGCCATATAACCTTGTAATGAATTTCTCATTCTTGCAGAAGCAAGTCTGCTGTTTCAATTTCCTATTGTACTGAGTATTTACTTTCCATCCAGCAATTGCGTCTGATCGCACAGCTCTTCTATAGAGAGATCAGCTATGTATATCAAAACATATATGGTTTCAGTAAGGAGTATCTCATAGAATTCACTGTTTATCTATGTAGAAAACTATCCTCTAAAATAGAGAAACAGAAGGTTTCTTTTTTTCCTCTTCAATTTGCAGATCCGACTCTCAGTTATATTTTAAACTGATAGAGGCATCTGGTTTTAATCAATCAGGTCCATAATTAAAACAAACAAGTTATTTCTAACTTCCAGTGTCAAACATTCCAAACAGTAGTGCAGACTTGGATCATTCTTAGCTTTTCTGTATTCACAGAATACAGTCCAGGGCCCATAGTAAACCATTCTTTGCTTGCATTAGCTTGTATTCTAGAGATTACTCACCACTTCAGTACATCTCTAAGAATCTTCCTTTCATTTGTTCTTTTCAGAACTGATACTAGCCACGTAACAACATTATAAAAAGGATTATTTTAACTGCAGAACAAATGAACCTTACTCCTAATCTTAACATGTGCTAGATAGAATTTAGTTACATTTTCATCAAATTGATATTTTCATCAAATGAGCAAGAATGAATGAACATTACTGCAATAATGGTGGCCTAAAACTATATATTTATAATGCAGCTACTCAAAAGAAAGTCTTGAAGTCAGAGAATTTAGAAACAGAATTTCTGATGACTTACTGGAGTAAATATATGAAAAAAAAAAAAAAGAACATACATTCTAGCTTGTCTTCAGGTCTTCCTCTTTCAAGCAGTGACAAATAGCAAACAATATCTTTCAGCTGGATCATGTCTGGTAAATGTAAGTTGGCAGGAGTAGGAGGTCGGGATGTAGAGGTACCTTTGTTAAGTCTTAGAGCTGGAAGTGACAAATAGCCTTTGTTACTCTTAACATATGATATAAGCAGAAAATTAAAACTTAACTCTTGCATACATGCATCTTTTTATGTGAATCTCAGATGACTTAAATACAAATGTGAAGTTATAAAAATTCACATTCTTAGTTTATCCAAAAAGGTAGAATTAAAATGGTAGTGATGTCTTAAAGTATTATACAGATAAAACACACTATTGGAAAAGAAATCAATTATGGGAATGGCATAACCCTTTCTTTCATTAGTGTGACCTGATGTCATTTGACTAAAAAAAAAAAGTTGAATATTTTTATTGTACTACATTATATGTTAAGTATTAAAAGAATCCCTACCCAATGCTGTATCCACTTCCTTGTGCTTGTAGAAGCTTCGTCTAACTTATAGATTGACACCAGCTACACTAATTGAAGATGTTTTAGTGTCAAAGAAAACTGTTAATAACCAAGTGTGTCAGAGCAACACATATTTAAAACATCGATGCCTTGGCCACAGAATACTATGAAAATAAACATATAATTTAAATAATAGTCGAAATAATTGCTCAAACATCATGATCAAGAGTAGTACCAGTGTATTGCTTGGAATATAAGTTTCAACATTGCCAAACTTTCTGTTTCAAGAGAACATTAATATGACTGGTCCTGATTATATTACTAGAATCTGCAGGACCAATAAATAGAGGAAAAAAGCAGAAGGATGGGATAATACAGAGAATGCAGTACTAAAAGTTTCTTTGCAAATTTGTAACATTTTTCACTGACTTCTGTGATGTTTAAGATGAAACTTTACACAAAGATTTACTATTCTTAAATATTTTCTATAAATAAAACATAACAGATTCATTATTGCACACATATCCTGCATAAATAATTTCTTTCATCCATTTGTCTTGGACAAGTTAATTACTGAAGCAAATAGAAATAGAATGCTTGTGGGTTTTTTTTCCCCCTCTATTTTTATCTTGAAAAATTTTACTGCAATCTGAAGATATTTTCAAAGGTCTACTGAGTTTGAGGCACACATTTAAAAAAAAACTGGTTCTGTAAATAAGTGTAAATTGGCATGTAAAAATTAGATCTTTGAATTACATTCATGTTCATGGTTTCAGGCAGGTAACAAACACTGAAAGTAAATATTTAAACAAGTAAAAAGACACAACAGGGTGGTGTTTTATTAAATCAGTTCACTTGTAAGTTAAGTGCCCTTAAAATTAAGACATGAAATGTTAAGCAATTAAGATGCTAGCATTAATCACAAAATTTACACAAACAGTTCACATTCCAGTCTTACATGAATCTTCGGAACAGATAAAGAGTATAAAACTTGGGCTAATGCATCTCAGAAATGTAAAATCCTAAAATCCCAAAGAAAAGGCTTACAAATATTAAGGTATCTTTTATAGCTTATCATCTGCAAGGTACAGGTTAAAGTATGACATCTATTACATTTAGAGGTGGAAGAGGGGTGGCTGCAATGTGCTGACTTACAGATGAATTACAGTGCTGCTGCTGCTTACCTGGCATCTGTTTCCATCTCTCTTCAGACACCTTAACTGAAAATACAATTTATAAACAGACATGAGTTGATCAAGAGACACTCAGTAAAAAATAGCTACATAACACAGTGATTTATGAAACATGCTCCTTTCCCTGTGATCTTCTCAATTATTTCCACAATTTTTGAATTGTCTCTTCAACCATGCTCTGGATGTAACAATTTATCAAACATTTATTCTGGTATTAGACTAAATACATAAAAAAGGCTACTAATCTGGTCTCACATTACACTATTTCTGAAGTCCTTATTAACAGAAAAAGATTGAAATTCATTACATAATGGGAAAAGTGAGCAAAGGAGAAAAATATTGTATGATTTTAGCATTACAGTAAGAAACTTAGCACAGTCTAAACAACAATAATAATAACCACCAAAATAATTATATTACTGCTGCAGCTATTATTATTATTATTTTACAACACAAGAATAAAACCTGACAGAATTATAGTGACATTGAAGAAAGCTGAATATGGCCTATACTGAGCAGAATTTATCTGTAAATCTGGCTATGACCTAGAAACAGCTTTTAGCATTTCTATACATGAAGTGTCAAAACCATAGAAATACACCACCAGAATGATAAAAGATGACTTTTTGACATTATAGTAGTCAGACAACATATTTAAAAACACAATAATAAATAAATACACACCACTAAGTGGCAGCTGCTATTGCAGTTATCGGGCAAGAAGTGGCAAATGTGAAAAACTAAAAATTTTGGTGGTTCTAGAGCGCGTTTATAATGATGATGCTACTCATCGATGAAAACATGATAAAAATTTCAATGAAAAATTGAAATTAATGAATGTGGAAATGAAATTGTGCTGTTGAGACTGTAGGCAGCAGAATCTATATCGAGAGTTGAAAAAAAATGCAATCCTGAAAACCTATGATATCCAAACTACACCCTACAACATACAATAAAGAATACATTTAGACATGCCCTTATAGATTCTGTTGAAAAACATCTTTAAGGGCAAGGCACTGAGTCACTGGTCTAAATAATTTGCCCAAAACTGAAGTCATCATCAGAGCTGTAATTAGCAACAGAAGGTTTTGAATGCTCCACACAACTGATTACACTATAGACAATTAAGGCTACCGCTCTGCACATGGACCCAGGCTGGATAACTAACAACAAAAGCCCAAGAAGTTGGAAATGTACTGTCTACAATGCAGATATTGGTGGAAGATATTTCCATGACAGTTCTGATTAGAAAGAATAAAAGAAAGATACCTGAAGAATTTCATTCAAATGAAAAATAAACTTATATGAAGAATTATAGCTTTGATGTGGTAAGCAAGCTTTGCTAGGAGAAAAAAGTTTCTGCATTCAAGTCTAACTACAGTTAATGACCATTATATATATATATACACATTATAATATAAAGATGATAATGTAATATGGGACTTTAATATTTGGTATTTTTTTCTAGGAAATATAATCCAAGAAGTGGAAATAACAGGTACTGTAAACTTAAATGAAGAAAAATAACTGAAAACCATATATTTAGCATAGTTGAGAACATCATGCACAGAAAAGAAAAAACAGGTCAGACTCAATAGGTGATTTCTGAAAGCCTACAGTTAGAATTGTACACTACAGAAATCTAGTGCTTGGTATCTGCAAGAAAAGCTAACATTTCACCTAGGAGCACTTGTAACCCAATTCATAATTTCTGCATGCATTGCAATTTGAAGACACCTAATCTTCAATTCAGTGAATTCAAGCAATTAAGTACCCATCAAACCATTTGGTAACTTGCTCCAAGCACTTGATGTTCAAAACACATAATTTATTTCATTAATTAGTCTAGCTTCTGCTTTTATCTACAGGAGTGTGATACAGTTTGAAAACTTCTAAAGTGCTAATCTGAATTTTTCAAGTTAGGAAGGTAACCTTAAATTTCTTATGCAAATTGTCTTTAAAAGTTTTATAACATTTTGTTATTTGACAGTTTTTAACACTACTTTGCAAGGAAATATTTTAACACGTTATGTCCTCTGAACTCAATTAAAAAAAAATATATAATTTCAGTTTACAGAATCACAGAATGGTAGGAGTTAGAAAGGACTGCTAGAGATCATCTAGTCCAACCCCTCTGCTAAAGCAGGTTCAATCTGATCAGGTTGCACAGGATTGTGTCTAGGTAGGTTTTGAAAGTTTCCAAAGAAAGGGAGTTCACAACCTCTCTGGTCAGCCTGTTCCAGAGCTCCATAATCCTCACAGTTACGTTTTTTCTTATATTTAGGTGAAACTTCCTATGTTCTACTTTATGCCTTTTGCCCCTTGTCCCATCATTGGGCACCACTAAAAAGAGACTGGCCTCATCCTCTTGACACCCACCCTTTAGGTATTTGCAAGCATTGAGAAGATCCCCTCTCAGTCTTCTCAACTCTAAACAGGCCCAGGTCTCTTAGCCTTTCCTTCCAAATGACATGCTGTAGTTCCCTAATTTTTGTAGCCCTACATTGGACTTTCTCCACAAGGTCTCTATCTCTCTTGAACTGGGAAGCACAGAACTGGATACAATACTGCAGATGTGGCCTCACTAGGGCAGAGTAGAAATGGAGGAGAGCCTCCCTTTCCCTGCTGGCCACGCTCGTCTTAATGCACCCCAGGATGCCATTGGCCTTCTTGGCCACAAGGGCATACTGCTGGCTCAGGGTTAACTTGTTGTCTACAGAGCTGCTTTCCAGCAGGTCAGCCCCTAACCCATACTGGTGCATGGGGTTATTCCTCCCCAGATGCAGGACTCTACATTTGCCCTTGATGAACTTCATTAGGTTCCCCTTCATCCAACAGTCCAGTCTATCCAGGTCTCACTGTGCTGCCAAGCACAGCCTTCTTCTGGTGCATCAGCCACTGCTCCCAGTTTTGTAAATTGCTGAGGGTACGTTCTGCCCCTTCATCCAGCTCATTGATGACTATGTTGAAGAAGACTGGACCAAGTACTGACCCCTGGGGAACATCACTAGCATGAAAATTTCAAACTGCATTAAATAGAATCTTTACATTGAGAAAAAAAAAATGCTGCTAACACCTATAGGACATTTAAAGTATCATTAGCTGATAACTATGTAGGATCACTAACAGCAGTATCACACCTGGACAACTAAAAGAAGCAGCAGTAAATGGGCATTGAACCTGCAGAGCACCAGCAGGAGCTTCCCGCATGGAACTCCACAGGTTTCTAAGTGTTAATACAGTACAGTAGAAAGCAAGACCACTTAACCATAGCAATCTGATTAGCATTAACACACTACAGACTGTCCACTTGGTGTCTCAGCTGCATCATTATTGTGAATTTAAAAGACGAAGACATTTAATTTCCATTTCTTTTCACAATATTTCTTGTCCGTGATTTAGTTTCTCCAATTCCACAAATATCAAAACACAACGAGAAATAAACATATTTTAGAACTCCATATATTTATAGCTATTAAAATTAAAATAGGGGGGAGAGGGAACCTTCAGCTCTTATATTACTGGCATTTTATTACTTACCTCCAGAAAGGTGCTGAGGTTTGTTTTTTATTAATGGGCTGCAGTGAGAGATTTTGTTGCTAAATGATGTAAAAAGATGTTCAATGAAATCATCTGGTAGCTCTGCTTCCAGAAAAGTCTTCATGAACAACTTGAACCCCTCTAAATCAATTGTCTAAAATGAAAAAAAAAAAAAAATAAATAAAAAAATAAATCAATGACACAAACAAACAAGAAGTGTTTATAACTGTTCAATTTGCAAAAACCCTTTCATACTAATACAACAAATAACATTCTGTTATTAAAAAAATTCAGACTATCTTTGAAGCTATTGATTTTTGAAGATATAGCCTGGCATACCTATTCCTGAAAGTGACTAACTATTGAGTGAACTATTTCTTTGGAAGCTCACAGTATTGCTATAACAGCCCAGAACACATTGTAAAATAACCCTAAGTAAATTTGGGGCACTTTTATCAGGACTCTCAAATGAAATTTCATGCTTTCTCCTTTCTTGATTAGAATATGGCTTAACAGCAGATACAAAACTGCAACTGAGGGTACTTATAGAGATCCCAGAGACACACCTAGCAAGCCTTAGCTTTCCCCATAATTAGACAGACAATAAGCAGGTGATTTCTGAATGCTTAATCCAGGGAATTGAAGGCCTCCAATCTTTTCCTTTGTGGCATTTGTCTGAGAAACTATTGACCATGTCTTAAATGGGTTCTAATAGTCAAATGAAAATGCTGTGACACACAACATTATTTACAGGGGGAAAAAAAAGTTGTTGATTTGAAACATTTGCCATTTTAATTTGTTTTTGCTTTTGCCAATAAGGTAAAATCTGATTAATGAAACTATATTGACGATTTCTCCTGGTAAGACAGCAGTGTCTGTTTTAAGTAATAAAATGAATCACAGAATATCTCAAGTTGGATGGAACCCATACAGATGATTGAGTCCAAATCCCTGCTCCTTGCAGGACTAACTAAAACAAAACCATAACTAAGCACATCATCCAGACACTCCTTGAAATCTGACAGGGTTGGTGCTGTGACTGCTTCGCTGGGGAGCCTGCTCCAGCAACCAACCATCTTCTCAGTGAAGAATCTTGTCCTAGCGTGCAATCTGAATTTCCCCTGATGCAGCTTCATTACATTTCCTCACATCCTGTCACTGGTCACCAGAGAGAGATCAGCACCTCCTCTTCTGCTACCCCACTTTGAAGAAGTTGTAAACTTGATGTCACAGCAATGTAAAGCATTATGATCACATTTTATCCTGCTCACATAGAACCACTAAAGATAAAGGTGTCCTGAAGCATACTGAGAGAGCTTCAGACAACATCAGTTTTATCTCAGAAATATCTGCGACACAACTGCATACTTAACAATGATGCTACTCCATCACATACGTGATTTTAAAACCGCTATCAATCATTAATGTGCAAAACACAGTGTTACTGTCTTTGTTTCTAGATCAAACAGAACAGCAACTTTTCACTGTTAAATAATTAAGAGATAAAGCCACATCGACTGAGATAAATTTCCCCATGCTTCAGAAAGACTCCATCTCTCTATAGGAAACCCTAGTGCAACTTCTTTAGTTCAGTATTAGGAGGGAAAAGACTAGCAAGAAATCAGCTTGAAACCAAGCCAGAAAAAGAAAACTGAAGCTAAATTTTCAAAGTGCCTCAGTGACTTTGAATCTAAGCCACAGTATAAATAATTTTTACAGTTACTTTAGTATCATTTCAACACCGCAGAGCAGGAGTTTTTCTCCCCCTGATATTTTTGTTGTTGTTGTTGTTGCTGAATATTTATGAGATGTAGAAAGTTTTTGTCCACATGAAATAAGGTGTTTTTTATTAAGGCCAAGACCTAACTGCCCCAGGGTAATGTTTTAAATGTGTATCATTGTCCTTACGAGGGACCAACAACACAAAATTGCAAAATCTGACTCATCTTGCACAAGTCATTATTATTAGGAATACAAACTTGAAAAGAGGATATTTATTCTGTGCTTCTAATCCAGAACACTGCATTTGAGAAAGAAATTCAGTGAAACCAACAAAACTCCTACCTGTTGAACAGAAAAAGAGCAGAGAATGAAAAAGAATTGCCTTCACAAGGCCCAAGTTGGGCATAAAAATGTAAATAAGCAACCTAGCAGTTTCATCACAGAGTTTCAGCCACTCTCTTCTCCTCTAGCAAATCAGACTGTTTTACTCGTGCTACTAACTTTATGTTTTTCCTCAATAATAAAGTCACTGACAGTAAATTCACTGTTTATAAACTCTGAAACCTCAATGGCAAAATGATGTGTATCACCACCCAAAGGAAACTGGTCATCAGTTTACCCTATATAAAGGTATTTTTTATCTGCAAGCATAACAAATACATTAATCACAAACTCAACTGACTTAATGTGAAATGGCATTGTTAGATTGTTCATTAATGAAGCGTGTCCTAAAAGGTAATAATCAAGTAAAAATGGAAACAGAACAATTAATTATAATCCCATTTTAGTTAGAGTTTATGGATGGACATGTAAAATAACTCTGTATTACATAAAGTTGTTTTCTATTTACCTTGTGTGTGGATTTTATGTATATACTGCTAAAAAATATTCCTTTTAAACTGCTGCCTGAGTGGCATTAGTCCACAAAGCTGCCAGCAATAACTAAATCCCTAATGCTACACTTTTTCCATTTAGGGGCTCAGTTATGCCAGGGTAGATATTTGAATTAATAAATACAGTAAAGTGTTTCTTTCTTCCTGAAGACTCTCTCAAAGACGTTCAAACTTTTCAATATTTTCTAAATATGGTCAGATTGTCATTTACCCCTGTGTCCCCCAAAGTGAGTGTTCAAAACTGCCTTTTATTTTCTGTCCAGGAAAGACAACAGATGCCAAAGTGATGCATAACTTGGCTGCCATGTCCACTTAATATATTTGACATTCTTACTGCAACTGAAGGAAAAAGGAAAGTGGGTGATTGTTGTATAAGGTTGTTCTCAAGTCAGATTTTTTCAGCTGAAAGTGCTTTATTCTCTGCTGTAACATGCTGTGACCTGTGCTCCCCCAGGGAATGAGCAATATTCACAGAAACACAGAATGTCTTTGGTTGGAAGAGACCTTTAGACAATGAACATCCAAAAGCTTTCAAATGATGCTGAGACTTAGTTAGGAGCTGCTAAGTGACCTGAATACTACCAGAAATGTTTATTATAGTCCAAAATTAAGATGAAAAACAACATGCTTTATCAAAAGAATGTGCTGCATCAGCCCTGAGTAACAGAGATCTATTCATAGAGCCCTGTGATTAGGCTCTTGCCTATATGGAGGGGAAAAAACGACAAACAAACAAACAAATAAACAAAAAACAACCAACCACACACACCACAAAATCTGTGATTCTAATTCTCCATAGATGAAAAAGATTTTCCAGAGGACCTAACATACTTGACATAACTTATCCTATTAGAACTGACCTCTAAACCAATGTAGTCATTCCTGGAAATTTGTTTTTGTAAATGCATATACAGCAAAGAACAGAACTGAGTTAAACTACAGCAGATCTAGAGGTAGCTTAGATTATCCATCTAGATTTCCCATGGAAAAAATAAAAACCCTTCCAAAAAAGAGTTGCTTTAAATTATTTTCAGTGTTTTCTCTACCATCTCTTCCTCATTGTAATATATATAAATCATTACATAACTGTGGAAAAATGTCATAATTTCTTAAAAGAAATCCTCTGAGGATCACTGTAGAGAGTGTTAAGAGTATATCACCAAGTAGAGGTTTTAGTATTGAGTATGGTTCCTCTAGAGAAGAATACTTAAAGATGCAAAGCACTTGTTCTGCCTAATTTAAAGTAACTTTCACAGAATAGAGAACACACAATATTATGAGCATTTCTCTATTCTGCAATTATATAGTATTTTTCTTTTTTCATCATGGAACTTTACCTAAAATATGAAAATGCTTCAGTAAGTAACTACCCTTCCTCTAACTACTAGCATTTCCCCCAAAACTCAACTACTTTTCAAAAGAACCACACAATGCTTTGGTAATCAAAAAGACAAAAAAAAAAAAAAAGGAAAGCAGAAGACAGTAATTTTTCACACTAACACAGATCATGCTCACTCTAAGTAAACCACAGTATCTTCTTTTTAAACCTCAGTGTTGTATCAGAATTTCTCAGATTAAAAGCTCAATAATTTTTCTATGGTTTGAAAATAATTTATTTCCATTAATGAATTTGCAACCATTAAACAGTTCAGATCAATAATATCAGAATACTATATAAGCCATGTTCTATGTAAGGATGTTGTTTCCTTAAGCATGCAGGCTAATTGCTTATTTTCAACAGTTGCTTGGGTTCCAGAAGCTCCAGTCGAATTTGAATGAACTTGAGAAAGAAGGATTTAGAATTCCAGAAGGCATTAGCATTTCAGAAGGCATTCTGCATGACGTTTCCCAAGTGAGGGAATGAGAGTGTGAGAGGATGTACCAAACTGACTACAATTAACTTGGCACATTAATTAATTAATTCGATTTCAAAAGAGACTATTATGGCATAGGGAGATTATGATCATAAGTTTAGGGATCTCAATAAAATTTGTAACATAACAGGGAGATACATAAGGAAATAGTCGAAGCAGCCAATACTTCTTCAGAGAACATGAAAGAATTGTTTTTTTGGGGGGGGGGGGGGTGAGGCAGGGGAGAAAGAGAATAAAAATGTGTGCTCTTTTAGCTTTGATTCAGATAAAAAAGGTACCAAAAGTTTTGCCTGTAGGTTGTAGAAATGTAGATGATTTTATTACCAATAAATAACTGGATTCCTCCTTTTATATGTTGAACAACTGATTCACCAAGGGCATTGGAGCTCCTTTTCTTATGTCTTACAACAGTAAACTTTGTAAAATAAGACATTATAAATCTTCATGATCATCTATATTATTGCATAATAAAACAATTAAATATTTTGATATAAGCCCAGAGATGTACACATTCAGAAACACCATAGCAATTCAGCTAAGTTAAACCATAACATCCATATAAAATTAATTTTATTACTACTTTTAGAAGCAGCAGTTATTATGGAGCAGTTTCTCCTAAAAGATCTTATAAGAGCTATGGAGGACAGCGAGACGATCAGAGACAGCCACCATGTCTTCACTAAAGGCAAGTCCTGCCTGTCCAACCTAGGGGCCTTCTCTGATGGACTGACTACATCAGTGTAAAAGGGAAGAGCTATGGATGTCATCCATCTGGACTTCTGCAAGGCCTTTGACACAGTCCCCCACAACATCCTCCTCACTAAGGTGGAGACATATGGATTTGATGAGTGGATTGGGTGGTCGCATCCAGAGGGTCGTGTTCAATGGCTCGAAGTCCAGATGGAGATCAATGACAAGTGGCATCTCTCAGAGGTCCATACTAGGACAAGTACTGTTTAATAATCTCATCAATGATCAAGTGGGATCAAATGCACCATCAGCAGCTTTCCAGATGATACCAAGCTGAGTGGTGCAGTCCATATACCAGAGGGACAGGATATCATCCAGAGGAACATGGACAAGCTGGAGAGGTGGGCCCAGGTGAACCTCATGAGGTTCAGCAAGAGCAAGTGCAGAGTCCTGCACCTGGGATGGAACAATCCCCACTATCAATACAGGGAGATCTTATAGCAGCCTTCCAGTAAGGGGGCCTACAAGAAAGCTGGAGAGGGACTGTTTACAAGGGCAAATAGTGATATGACAAAGGACAATGGTTTTAAGCTAGAAAAGGATAGATTTACATTGGACTTTAGGAAGAAGTTCCCTACTATGAGAGTAGTGGAACATTGGAATAGGTTGCCCTGGGAGATGGTGGAGGCCCCATCCCTGCAGACATTCAAGGTCAGGCTTGATGAGGCTCTGAGTAACCTGATCTAGTTGAGGATGTCCCTGCTTACCACAGAGGGTTTGGACTAGATGATCTTTAGAGGTCCCTTCCAACCCAAGGCATTTTACAATTATCATTTCTAATTTATAGATTCTATTGATGTTTCAAATTACCTGAAATTAGAAAAAAATAAAAATAAAGCAAGCAAGCTATATATCCACCTTGGAGAAAAGGAAAGGAGTAAAAGGAGAAAGGACAGAAGGCAGAAGCAAAACCTCAGAGTTTTCCATTCTTTTTAGCACATAAACTATGTCAATCATTACATCATCTTTAGCTTTTCTGAAAGCAAGAATGAAACTGGACTCACTCAATGCAGAGGAAAATTAAAGAGACACATTTTATTTTTTTTCCATGATAAATTGTTAGGGAAAATCCATAACATTTAATTAGCCATCCACAACATTTCAAAATTAATACCAGCACCAAACTGACAAGAATTTAATCCATAAGTATTGTTTTACTGTAAGCTTCTCCAAAACAGACCTGTACAATAAACTGAAAAAGAAGAAACAGACCAAAGTCTATAATGAGTTCTAAATGACTGACTGACCATAAAAAGAACATTCTAGATTTAGCTCATTGCAACCAACTACATAACACAATGGAGTTACAGAGAAGGCATCCCAAGATGTCTTTTATGTCTTAACATTAACTTTGCCCACTCATTAATACACTGTCATAAGGCGTAACTTTTACTTCACAATACTCTGTAGCTAAGAAACCTCTTATTCAACTTCAGAAGTGTAAAACTAAGCAGCTAATGACAGTCTAAGGAGAAAAGTATGGGTCAGATCAAAAAAAGAGCAGATGCCTAAAGCTAGACATCAGTATTATATTGATGACCTTACTCATACTGGGATCTTGAGGGACTTTCTCAAGTGCTACTAATCTATACTAAACACTTAAACTCTTCAGGTTTTCTACTTTAGCTTCCTCAGGTGTCCAGACTTGTTTCTGAACATGAACAAAAATATTACAAACTTCACTGGATTCAAGATTTCAAGATTTGCCTCGCATCTAATACAATTATGGTGCATAAATCTCTATTATCAGGTCTCGCTATACACAAAAAATGAAAAACATCTTAAAAAAAGGCACTGTGCACAAAGTGCAATGGAGTCCACCATCTCCTTCTGAAAGCACAGCAGAAGTGACAGATTTTCCCACCTTTTGGGAAAAAATACTCTCCTGATTAGGAAGAAAGAAAAAGACACCTCACCAGTGCGGTGGTTACCTTGGCTGAATTCCCTCGTTTGCCTAAGGGAATTCAAACTTGTACCTCTTTCTCTAGAGAGTGTCCAAATATTGTAAAAGAGCTGAAGATTTAAGTGAGGGGAAAAAGGTTTCTCTGTATCTATTCCAACAAATTGATTAAACACTACTTTCAAAGATGTTACTGAACAAATTATGGAAATAATACTTTGAATGAAGATGTGCTCTCAACATGTTTGAAAGATCAGGCTAGTCAGGGAGATTTATCAAAACACATACCAAAATATTTCTGCTGTTAAGGCAGAACTTCTCGACATACAGATGAATTTAAGGTGCTTAGGTATTTATAGAAAATGTCAGAGACAACTTTTTTATTTCTTTTCTTCTTTTAAACTGCCAAACCAAATTTGGGTACTAACTTCACTCAGAATAGAATATAAGCTTGTGCTAAGAGAAACAGAATAAATTTTTGTAGTGCATATCTATAAATAAATATTCATGTATGAAGACATATACAGTATATATATAAACAGTATTATTTAAATGAAGCAGCAAATAGCAATTATAGAATGTTCAGAGAGGTCATTCAGTGTCTCTGGGACTATAATATGTTATCTCATATTTGTAAAATATATGCAGCATGTATTTATGATTTTGGCAAACAAGCATTAGGCCAAAACAACAGGTTTTTTTAATATTAATGCCATGAACAGACTACATGTAAAAAGTTCCATCCCATCAGTGCAAATAATTCAGTTACTTTCTTATGTTTGAGAATAGCAGAAGCAGTTTTTATAACATTGAAACAAGACAGACTAATCTGTCTTATTGCCAGATACTATGAAAACATTCCACTTGTAATGTCTGATTACGCAAATAGACAGATTTACCCAGATCCTGTGTTCCAGTCAAATTCATTTTGTTAAAGTACCCATTTCCAACTGAAGTATCGTGGTGGAAGTTTCTCTGAAGCTTATGGCATCCTTCGCTTTACAAGTAAACTACCAACACATACAATTAGGATTTGCCCTGCCAACTCCCACTACTTTGAAGAAAATTACTTCCCTCAAATAGCCTCTTAAGAACCAGGACAAAACAGAAACCATTAGGCCAAGAATTATCCTCATAATAATATTACTGGAATAAGAAAATTAAAGAAGTTATTAAGGAACTCTGTTCCCATGTCTTAGAGACATTGTAAAATATAAGAATATAAAAGTAAAACAACACCAGCTATATAGAAAGTGGCAGCTTTCTATATAAGGTAAAAGGTAATACCATATAGAAGCTATATTTTCTAAACTAAAAATCTGGAGCGAGTTGGTGCCATTTATGGACAGACGAGTATGTGGGGAGATCATATCTGAGCAGGCAGGCACAGAGGAAAACAGCAATGACTATCAATCCTTCTTCCAAACTTGTTAGCATTGATGTCTCCACTACAGCTCTGTTCCTTAATCTTCCCCCATTCTGGCAACAGTCAGAAGTATTTACAGGGTGGGGAGGAAGGCTGAAAATGATCTACAGACTCCAGATTTAGACTCATGTGAGATTTTGAGCACATCTAAAGGCAATCTACTTGCAGCAGCTGCAAGATGCTATTGAGGAAAATGGTGATGGGAGTGGACAAAAGGAGGGGTTTTTTGAGTTACAGAGAGTAATGTGCTCTCAGTCAAAGAACTGAGTTAAGATCTAAAATAAAGTCCCTCCATAAAGCCACAGTGTTCAGGATAAACTATATTTTTCAAGAGAGTTTCCAGGATGACACTGATCACACTGACTAAAGAATTCTCAACTCTGAAGAAACAAAAATATCAAAATTAATAACAGATTTTCATAAGTATTAAAAAAAAATCTCAATTTATTCACAAATAACAAAGTAGTTGGGAATTTTTTTTCTTCTGTTACTGCACAGTGTAGTACAATAAAGCAACAACTATTGTCCAAGTGCTATCACAACCAAATTCACATTGCTTTGTAGTTATCCCATGTATCTCACAGATGTGTGATAAGAAGGTTTTTACCTTATTAATACCACTACAGAGTTCATATATCTTACTTCTCTTTCTACACTACACCAAAGTGTGGCATAAAGCAGAGCACTTCCCACTCTTTAGTTTCTTTTGAATACCAGATTCCCAAGAATATTTGGGACTCTGAGGAAAAAGAAATGGAGGTCATTTTATGCTTAATATGCTTTAAAAAAATCTCCAGTTACTATTATAATGAGTTCTGTTTCTTCTCAGGCACTCACTGATAAGTACACTACACTAACTTAGTGCTAGTTCATAGAGAGCAAGTCTCTATATCTCATGGAAAACAGGAATTGAAGGGCTAGTTTCCGAGTAGCAGCTATGACAATGCTTGGTAAAAGAGAATTTCAAGTGTTTTCTAATTTTGTATCAGACACAGAGAGATCAACACTCACCAAAAAATACAGGGCCTGCTCATGTCTCTGATCTGATTATGGCTACAATGGGCTATGGAGGTGCCTTAAAATATCTGATTCTGTCCAGACAGGCTTCTGATATCTTGTACGCCAGACAGAAAGAAGCTGAACTCCATCTGCTCTGACAGGTTAGGAGACTGCAAAATCTGCCTTAAAAGATCTATCATGGCTAACTGAAAGCACAGGATCACCTCTATGAATCCCAATGTCTTTGCGGAGAACAGAAACCTGTCCTTCCACAATGCAGAGGGAATGTACTATGTTGTTCTCATTCTCCGCTACATATTGAATAGGACTGACTCAGGTGACTGGTCACATACAACAATGTTGCTTTCTACTTTCTTAAAATTAGTGGTGCTACAAAATTTCCCACAATTTATCTATTTTGTAGTGAAAATCTGCATTGGTGGGAGATGAGAAATCATGCCCATGAGACTCATAAGAATCATAAGCAAGAACACACAGGAAACTCTAAGACAACAATTTGACACACTGTCAGCAATTTTCTCTGGCCTCTTACTCCTTATAAGATATAAAGCATTCATGGAGGTAGAGGATCCCCCACACCAATTAAGTTTTTTCTCCCTCTGCGGTAAGCAGAAGTTAATATTTCATATACATTTCAAGCTGTGGCATCCCTCAGTATGAATGCGATTATATGGAAGGCAAGCCAGCTGCAGGAATACATCTCTTGTTCCTCCATCTCACAGGGCAGAACTGACACATGGGACCCGGCGGCGAAGTGGGGTATTAGTGGAAAAAAAGGAAATACTATACTGTGAGTATTTGACTTGTTCCCTTCTTCTGCTGCAGTTAAATTGTGCAATTTTATAATTTGCTTTTCTGCTTTACTGATAGTACACAGAAATGTAAGATCAAGAAAAACCCAAGTATGCATATTGTGAAGATTTATGGATTTATATGTATGTTCTGTGCACAGAATTCTTCATTGTATAGACATCACAACTCAGTATATCCTGATACTGAAAATACAGAAACCAGTTTCTCAGGGAAAAATAGGATATATACCAGTAAAGGAAATTTACACTCTTTATTGTATTATTAAAAAAATATTGTATTATTTTGACTCCTACCACATTAAGACATTTGAAGAGAATAAACAATTTAATCAGACAAAAAAAAAAATACAGCTTTTAATTCAAGATCTACCTTAACACCAAACTGTAAAAGCGGTCTAACTGACTCCCATATTTTCCTAGCTGGTGTAAATGTAACAACTATTTCTGCAGGATGACCTGCAGAAAGAAGGAAGAGAATATGAATTGCCCCACATTCTTTCTCCTCACAGGATGCAAAAATGCAATTTATTAATAGCCTTTTGATGAAAGAGTTGCCATTGTGGATGGATCAGGGCAGGGAGGAGTAGAATAATTCCTTTTATTCCTCCCCACCACATTGGCCACATAAATGGAAACAAGACATGATCTAGTGTTTGGAATTAATCTCCACCCATAAATTCTTTTAAAATGCCACATTCTTTTTGGTCATTTTCTTCTTTTAAATTTGTAGAAAATATTTCAACATAAGCCACTGTTTTCATCATCCTGAAAAACAGAATGTAAGAGAAAGGGGCATGAAAAAAAAAAAAAAAAAAAAAAAGAAAAAGAGGAATCACTCATTCCATCAGACTTCAATGAAATATGGTTTTCATTTATAAAAGAGAATATTTCTGAGATAATGGAAAGAGAATTTTCTTGAAATGTAATTTTCAATTAATTACTTTTAGAATTATGTTATCTGATGTCCAAATGGTTAACTCAATATCTGAAAAAAGAGCATTTGATTTAACACATTTTTTACATAAATAATTCTGAAAGTTCTGGTAATCAGAATTATTTCTTAGGTAAAGCAGCAACCAAATTCTTACCTACCAAGATGAAAAGTTTACAGGAAAAAAATAAATTAATAAAATAAAAATTCCATGCTTTCACAGGCTGCTCCCACCAAATACTCCCCACGGTCATAGAATCATAAAATGTTTTAGGCAGGAAGGGACCTCTAGAGGTCATCTGGTCCAACCTCCCTACACAACTAGGGACAATTCTACCTAGGGCAGGTTGCTCGGAGTCCCTTCAAGCCTAACCATGAATGACTCCAGGGATGGGGGCCCTCCACCACCTCTCTGGGCAGCCCATTCCAGTGGTCTATCACCCTCATGCTAAAGAACTTTTTTCTAATATTCAGTCTAAACCTATCCTTTCCCAATTTAAAACCATTGTTCCTTGTTCTATTATTACAAACCCTTTTGAATAGGCCCCCTTCAGGTACTGGAAGGTCATTGTAAGGTCCCCCTGGAGCCTTCTCCAAGCTGAAGAGCTCCAACTCCCTTTGCCTGTCTTCAAACAAGAGATGTTCCATTCCCCTGATCACACACTCCAATATGTCTACATCCTTCTTGCACTGGGGCCTCTAGAACTGGACACAGTACTCCAAATATCAAATAATGGTCAAAAAATATTTGGATAATATCAATACTACAGACAAAGATAATTACTAAAATTTTCCCTCAGCTAGCATGTCTCTTCAAAGAGGTAAACTCAATAAAACATCTAAAATGAAGATTGGAAGACTGAATTTTTATGCAATAACTAGATTTTTAAGAACGACATTGTACTATATTGTCATGGGATTAAAATAAACTGATGCTAATTACTAAAATAAATTTGTAATGCATTCACCAAACACTGCATTCTCTTCAGAACTGGTAATTTGAAAACTATAATTACTACAGAAGCTAGGAAAAACAGGGTAGGACCTTTCACTTGGAACAGCCACTTTTACCAGTAGAAGAAGGTTTAACATCTTCTGTTCCACTTGGCAACAATTTGCATCCACTTCACACTAAGTAAATCCTACTTTTTAAGAACTGTTAATTGAACTAATGTTGAGATTGTTCTTACCAGTACAGCATAAAAAGTGATGAAAAGATATGAGTAGTTTAATCTGCTTAATTATATATGCCTACAGTCCAATGCTAGCAATAGTACCTTTGTTGCACAAGAGGACTTCAAGACATTTTGATTGGTGGACAATGCAATAAATTATGCTTAAAAGTATTCTTTAATTTACATTTTGTTTCTCCATGTAGTTTCTGAAACAGTATCTAGATGCCACCATGCAGGTGAATCAATTGTAACTGCAGCTATGTTCATCATGAAGCCAAGCCGCAAGAAAATATATTGTTCTTCAGAATGAAAACAACACAAAACTAAACAGAACTTCATAATTATATACTCTAGGTAAAGTACTTTAACCTGTCTTTCCTAGTTCAGCCTGAATAAACCTACAGCAAGTTAAATTTCTTTAGAGATATAAACCAGAAACTAACGAAGATTAGGCTCTTTTAAAGCCTCTCTATTTCCTGCAATTTCTAGATAATTTAATTTTTAGGTAAATAAAATAGACCCACCCTGTGTCTTATCAGGTAACATAAACACCTCTGGAACTGTTTACAAGCTTATTATCCAACTGTTACAAATAGGATGTAAACAAAACAAACTAAAACCAACAAACAAAACCCCAAACACAAATAACACTATAGCACCAACAAAGCACTCATTTGATGGCTTTAAAATTTTGTTATAAATTAAAGAAAATTTCAACATTAAATGTCTTTGGTTTTGCTTTGCAAAGTCCAAATACCCATTTGCCAAATAACTCTCCTTCTATTTCTGTCACAGTATTAATTCATAAGCAAGCAGTGATCAAACGAAGGCACAGGGTAGTATAATTAAAATTTACAATCGTTTAACAACACATAAAGATGCTTTTCCAATGACATTAAATGCATCTTAATAGTTAAATATTATGAAATCTGTCATCAGTGACTAGCAGAATAAATAGCTGTAAACCCTAGTTTTGCATAAAATTGCATCATTGCATGTGTACTTGAACCAAAATGCATCCATTTTAAATATTCATTAACAGCAATATAAAAATCAAGAACTACACTAAATGTATCTTTTCTGAAAAAAATTATTTCTGTGCCTATGCCATCCCACTTTAAGAAAATAACTTAGCTGATATTTCAAATTCATGTGAAAACATGAAGATAGCATTTTTTGTACTCTACCTCAGTACCATAATTGGTACCATATTTATACTGTTTTCATGCTGTTAGAGGAGCTGAAATGTTGTCTGAGTAGTCTGTCACTCTTCAAATAAAATATGTTAAAAATAACATTTGTTTTCCTTTAAAAACGGTGTAGCTTTAAGCAGCATATTCTTTGAAAAAGAATGGACTCTTTGGCCTGAATATCAACACAACTTAAAATTGTCTATCAGCTTCTATCTAAATACTGATGATAGTACCCTAAAAAAACAACAAAAAATAAACTATTTCTTTTAAAATACTTTGAAACATGATCTAGTGCACATCAGAACTGGAAAATAGTCCATTTAACAAAATATGATAATAAAACAGGTAACATATAAATGAGACCAGTATACGGCTGTTGAGGATTTATGAGCAAGGAATGGACATGTGTGCAATCTGGCCTATTTAGCAGAAGAAGCTAAGCCTCAGTCAAGGACACTCAGAGGCAAAAAGAAGGGAGTAACTGAACGGAGCAGACAACTCCTGAATGCTGAGAAGCACATGAGAGATAAGAGACCACTGTACGCTGCATACCACCGCTGCACGCCACTGCACGCCGCCGTACGCCGCTGTACGCTTTCTGCTTGCTTGCTGCATAATAACCAAGTAAGAGTGAGCTCACATTACTTAGCCAATGATAATGTTACAAGTAGCATAAACATAGAGGAGATGACTATATAAACCGCACCCTGTAGCTAATAAAGTGGCATTCACCTGATCCTATTGGTCTGCGTGTGATTGTCCAACACATTCTCCCGCAAATGGCGCCCAAACAGGGACCCTCAAAACTGCTGCTGAAGCTGCATTTGTTGGCGTGAAGAAGGCAG
>JANHFX010004837.1:42435-52711 GCA_027560015.1 Chloroceryle amazona | reverse complement strand
GGAGGGCTGGACGAGATGACCTTTAAAGCTGCCTTACAACCCAAAGCATTCTATGATGCCATGCTTCTACAATGTTTTTTTTTCAAATAGCCTTAATTGGTTTTGATAAAAATAGTTTCTTAGTGTTACCCATGCTAGAAGTGGGGAATTTTTAGGGTGAAGTTCAATTGCATTGATACTGTGGGTTACAATGAGAGACCTGAAAAATATTTCTTTTTAAGCTACCACTGTACATAGGTTAAGTTTCTTGAATAGTACCCGAAAGATTGACAACTACATCATTTTAATGGTGATGAATGGTCCTCTGATATGTTTTGAAAAGAACTATACATGTTGAAGATAGGGACACACTGAGCTGCATCTGAAGAAGGTTCTCTAAGGCCACTTGTCTCAAAGCACACAATATTTCAACTGTAGTGGTACACTGAAATGCGTTGCAATGGTACTTCATATGCAGCATACTAACAAGTGTTAAATTAATCTCCTGTGTGGAAGAAATGGGTTATTACTGTCTAAAATGCTTGGAAACAATTGGGAGTTTGCAAACAGAGGTATTCCGCCGTATTATCACAAATAACAAAAAAATTAAACTGATTTATTTCTTAACATAAATTGAGTTTTGCCATCAGAGGAGGGATGTGTCATAGTGGCTGTCAGGGAGGAGCAAGGGCTAGCTGCTCTTTGAAGTCCAGGAAAGAAGGGGGATAACTCACAGGTCAGGGGAGGGAGCTTGCCAGCCTGGGCCCATCCTGCTGCCCCAAAGGAGTCAAGCCAGAGGGATAGTCTAGTCCTACTGAGAGTCCAGGTTGTTGGGCAGCTAAAGCCCCTTGGTGCTTCCAGGGCTGAGACACTGGTTACTCTAAATAACAGTAGAATTTCTGCTCCATTTGTATTCATTTATGTTCTTGATATACGTATTTTTTCCTGAAAAGCACTGTTGTGTATTTCATACGATAGTCTTGTATTGCAAAAATCCTTAGATTTTCATAAGAAGAAATTGCTACTGGCCATCTAAAAATACTTGAAAACTGAATAATTAAATATTGCTTTTTCTACCTATAAACCAAAACTAAGTGGAATAATTACCTTGTTTTACAAGTGAACTGAAAAAGCATGACACAGAAGTCTTGAAAACTAGGCTCTCGTGTTTACAAGGTGATTTTTTTCATACAATGAATTTTTCAAGCAGTAAATGGTCTGCAAGCTATACTATTTTCAGAGGAACACAAACTTCTTTTGCCTATCCTGTAAGGGCAAAAGGTAGGAATAAATATAAATATAAAATTTTGATTGTGCAGCTATTTTACAAAAGTTCTGAGTCATTCCAAGCTGTTACTATTTTCGCATTACATGTATCCGTTACACGGTACATTTGGCACCAGCCGTTGAGTGTCGTGCAAGCTGAATAAAAGATGGGTTGGAGTTACAGGTATGGAATGGAGTTAGCATCACATTCTGTATGAACTCCAAGATATTTCTGTAGAGAACAGGGAATGGATTTGTGTGACCATGTCTGAATGTAAGCACTATTATACACGAGTGAACAACTGTGCTTTCAGTATTCCTTTTATCTCAGTTCTGTGAAGCACTGTTTAATGTTTTGACATCGCTTGCGGAACCTTTCCAAGCTGGCCTACTGTTTGGGTTTTTTTGCCATAGCAACTGATGAGTATTTCAGCATTTGGGAGAGTGCTTTTTACCTTCTACTTTTAATTACAGTGTCTTTAATTGCAGTAACATCTGTTAAGATACTTTGAGTCTTACATTCAAAGACTTGATCTTCCTTCAATGTGCTATGTGATGTATTTGGTTTATACCCAGACTTTTTAACCACAAGGGTGACTTCATTTCATCTACTTTCCGCAATGTTGAAAGTCTTCAAATTATTATTTGCAAAGACGTAATCTGTAGCTTCTGAAAATTTAAGAAAGTGATGCATCTGTGAAATATTTTGTAGTATTATACTAATTCAGATCTGTGAGCTACTAGGATTTAAAGGACCTTCACATTTATTCTAACTTTTTTTTGAGAGAGAGAGCAGAACTAGAATCAGTAGTGTGAAGAAATGCACAGTTCTGCTGCTTGCTGTTCTACACCCATATTTGACCAAAACTATCACGATGACCTTGCATCTTAATCTGATGTACTTTTGGAGCATGTGTCATAGAGACCATTCACTTTGGAAAAATTGTCAATCTATTGTTCTGGCAGTGCCTTTAGGTAAATTTTCAGCTAACACTATAATTGATTCATAAAAGACTATTGCTTTTAAGAAAAGTAGTGTATTTATTAATTAAATATTGTTGCTGAAACATTGTGTGAGTATGAATAGTTATGTTTGTTCCTCATGTTGCTACTGCAATATAAATAAATAGCAGATATGAAATATACAAGAAGTTTTGACTGTTTGTGTAATTTTTACTTTGTCATTGCCGGTTGTACAACCAATTTCATTATTTCTCAAGAAAGAGAATGTAGGAGAAAAAAAAAAAAGAATTAAAAAAACCCAACCCTGCTAATGCTTTGTTTCTGATATAAAGACTCCTGGGACTTAGTGTCTTAGTTTGAGTACACCAGTGGATTTGACCTCTGTTTTCACAAAGTATTGATTGAGTAAAATATCCACAAAGCAAGATGACACTTGCTTTTTGGTACATTGTACTGTTTTGGTCTGGATTTATATGTTGTACTTATTTGCAATGATATGCTTACCATCCAGAAAGGAGTTACTCCTTGTACAGGAATTAAAAGCAGACCAAAAAAAAGTAAATTTACTCTCTAATGTATTTATTTTTATTTTCCAGTTATAATAGTGAGAATTTTCTTTCTTAATTAGAAGAAAAAGCAAGCTACTATTCTAAGGTAAAAGCACTGTTTGTTTTTTCTTAATCAAAACAGTGCAAGATATTATGAAATTTATCTCAGCTTTTATTTTACAGGTGTCCATCTCTGTAGCACTCAGAATCATACACAACGTTTACCATTCAACACTGACTTTCTAACTACCTGTGTAACACTTCACTTGTTCATCTAAGTATTTCCAGGGAACAAAATTGTAATATTTTGGAACATCTAGTCTGACTTTTTTTTTTTTTTTTCATTATTTAACCACTTTTTTTCTATCTGTTGTACAGATTCTGAAGATGGAATGGGGAGGAGAGTATTCTCTTGATTCTTCTAATTTAGACTGTTTGTTAAATGTCCTTCCTGGAGAAACGGAGTTTCAACAAATCCTTAGTGATCTTGATGAAAAAATAAAGAAGAACTCTTCTAGGTAAAGACTTGTTTGTTGGTTTGCTTTTTTTGTTGTTTTTTTTTTTATCCAAAATATTAGTGGAAGTCATTATATCAAGGAAGAAACACAGCTTTTCCTTCTTGTCTAGTTGTAGATAAAACTTGTGATCATTATTACAGTAGTAACGACTTGAGCATTTAACAAATTTTTAATGCCATATTATTTTTGTCCTATAGTCTTTCCCTTTATGATATTTTTAACAGTTGAAACAGCTTAATCTTAGGAATTATTGCAGTAGCTGTGATAGTAGAGGAAGAAAATGTGTATTCCCATGACAGTTTTATTTCCTACAGCTATGAAATAGAATTTTTATTCAGTAAAAGAGCTACAGTATTTAACAAAAAAAAAAAGAAAAAGAAAAATTTTAACTCAGTATGTTCTTTAAGCATTTCTAATGGAAGTAGAAAAATCAGCTAAGTTAATATATATATAATCTTTCTTATATAAACCATTATTTTACCTATTTCAGTTAAAAGTGTTACTCTACAATAGAAGATTTTCTAACTAGATTTTGTTTGTAATGTGTTTCATTGTCCACTTCTTTGTAATACACTGGTTTCCAAAAATCCGTGCTATAGAAGCAGTGGAGTACTGAAAGAGTTCTTTGATGTCGTGCATTTTTTTTCCACAAGTACAAAAAACCAGCCTTACTTGAGAAGTGGTGGCAGTGTTTTGTGGCTGAACTCTTCACAAAAACACAGAATGGTGAGGGTTGGAACGGACCTCGAAAGATCATCTCGTCCAACCCCCTGCCAGAGCAGGGTCACCTAGAGCAGGTCACAGAGGAACAGAGCCATGTAAGTTTTTAATGTCTCCGGAGAAGGAGACTCCACAGCCTCCCTGGGCAGCTTGGGCACTGTTCTGTCACTCTCACCATGAAAAAGTTTCTCCTTATGTTTACATGGCCCTTCAGAGCCTTTAAAACACCTTGATCTGTGAAAGATGTTCAGAAGCAAATATACTAATTGCCCTGTTAAAATAAATACATGTACATTCAGGGATGTGACAAATAGCAAAATTTGCTGTTAAATTTTGAAAATGCTTGCCTTTGGATAACTGCACATTATAGAGTCGTACGATTTCAAACAATGCCTCTCATAACATCTGTTTGAAGACTGTAATTTTAATGTAGCCCACATGTGTGAGAGGTCTTTGTCTGCTTCCAAACATCTTCCCGAAGAACAGAGATAAACCATTGCTGTATTCTCACTGAAAACTGATTTAGGTCACCTCTGAATTATTGTTATATTGCTTATGCCAAGCTAAGAGCTTTCTCAGGCTTTTTATTTATATGGCTCTTACCACACATTTTGAACATTTTAATTTAAAAAATTAGTGTTTATAACTTTAGTTGCAATAGTACTAATCCTGGGGTAGCAATGACACTGAAGATCCAGAAAATATCCTGCTGTGGACCCCTGCACAGTGCAATTTCATATTGCGATTTTCCAGCTGTTGACATCAGTAAAATGTGGATACTTCCATTAGTTTAGTTTAGTTGATGTCATAGCACACTTAAGGGGACTCAGTTTTTGAGTTGCTATGGTCTCATGTATCTGAGACAAAAACTGCATCAGCATTTCTGGCAGATGTGTTGTCACCTCTTCAGCTAATAAATAAAAGTGATTTTGTCGTCATTACTCAGAGCCAGCCTGAGAGTTAGAAAGATGATTATGAAGACGAGCCTTTGGAATGCATGCTTTACTACTATTTATGCTTTTATTGGGTGTAAAATGTGTGCTCCTGGGTGAGAAAACTTGTGGCTGAGGTAAAGCAGGCCAGCTGTTCATTGCTTTTAATGGTACTTCACCTTCTGCGTTACACTTCACATTAATATTGTCACAGTGGGACAATTTGCACATCTTTAAGACTGTTGACTGTCCCTGTCTTAGGTCCAGAGTCCTACAAATTATAAGGGCCCTTTGCTGTCAGTTTTGTAAGATCCAAATGGTATTTTATCCTAGGAGAGCAGGAAATGGGGTTAGGATGTGCTACACAGCAACCTGTGTCAGGAAAAGCTTTGTATTTCTGTTGAATTGACACTCAAGCCAGTTTGTAAACTAATTTTCCCAAGGAAAATCAGAAAGTAGCCCTGTAGTTACCAGGTGATATTTTGCTCCTGTAATATGTCAGTTTCAGAAATGGAGAGGAGTTTAAAAGAAGATGGACAGCATCTGATGTGACTTTTAAATTAAAAAGAGTCATTTTATTGCTAATATATTAGAGGTAGCATGGAATGAAATCATTTTCAAGTTACCATTGATCTTTGTAAGTGGTATGATAAGAGCAGCTCTATGCACTACGGTGATACAATTGGAATACAATCCATTTTTCATCACATAGATTTATGATTTTATTATACCACAGAGAATAAACATAATAGTATACAGCATATATATATTTTTAAAAATAAAACATTGTGTAAAAAAATTATGATCCAGAAGTGTGTAAATCACTCGAATGCTCATTTATTGCCTTGCAACTGAATAGCTTTTATAAAATTGTGTGACACGACAAATCAGATATGCTTTCCAGCAGCTGAATTACCTTCAGTATTTTTGTATTGCACCAATTCCATTTGGTGCTATAATAAAATAAATAAATAAATAAACAAGACCATCTGTGCAAAATTGTTTTATTTGTAAGTTTTAAGGGAGTAAGTGGTTCGTTCATTCACTGTTACGTAACGGAGCTCTTACTACTTCATTGTTAACTTTATTTTTACAGCAGTTTGCGGAAGGAGGTGAATATGAACTCTCAAAACTATTCTCATTGCCGGCCACTTTTATGTGCAGTGTTGGGCTGGGCTTAGTCTAAAGTGTGAAGTTGTATTCATAATTTCATCAGGATGGCCAGTTGTCCTCTGTCCTGCCCCTCACATCTGCTGTGACTTCCACTGTTTATCAAAACTGGGTACTTGGAGGTTTTTCCTTTGATTGCAGTATTATGAATTAGACTTAATCTTTGAGGTATCCACAGAACTAAACTTTCAGCTGATGCTTAATGTTTCTAAGCAGAAAATAAAGTACAGAGCTTGAAAGCAAGCTTACAGTGCATAACTTGAAAGTGATTGTAAGCATGAAATTTCTCCGGCAGTTGATTTTTTTGGTGTGTGTGTTCAGTTCTTTCTTAAGTGAGTGGCTGCTTTTCAGTGGTGATAAAGTGACGTTAGATTCCACGAGGCTGTAGGGCAGTGTGAGGTATTCTGTGTCATCTTCAACAGAACAATTACTCAGAATTCCACAAAACTGTTTACTAATAATTCTGTCTTTGTACACTGGAGGCTTTATCTTCATGAGCCTTTTCACAAAGACTTAATTTGACTTCAGTCTGCTAAACTTCAGCCTGACTCTGTGTAATTAACACTAATTCAGTCATCTGGGATTTTGATGACGGTCTTTTTTGGAGTTCTCCACTACAGTCAATACCTATAGCCTACAGCATTACATCTTGTACCATAACTGTTCAGTATCAATTGTAATCATTATTTTAGCAATTAACAAGATCCTTGAGTTGTGGGTAAGAGGACTGTGTGGAATGTACCTCATTAAGGATGTTAGTATGACATTTTCCAGCTGTTGATCATAACTTTGCTGATTTGCATGGAAATCCTTCCCACTGTCAGTACCTCCCAACAAAGGGTTGGAGGCGTTTCAAACAGGGTATTAAGCACTTCTGTTTCATTCCATTTTCCCGTATCAAAATTGGAGTGTGCAAGGGCCTGATGTGTTTTGAAATTGAGATATGCTTGCAAGAGTTATCTTTTTTATTTTGAATAAAATCTTGTCTTAGTCCTCTCTAGAGTTTTCAGGAAGGATCTACCCCTCACTTGCCTTTTACTCCAAAGAAGTAGCAAAATCTTGGCACGTCCCTCCAAAATCCCAATAGTGGTTCTGTATTTTGGAGAATTTCAAATTGATAACTTGAAAAAACCAATCCATTCTACTCAGAGCTAGTATTTATCACAGCTCTCAGAAAGAGCTCGACCCTTCTGTGTGAATGTAACGTGCTGGCAGTGCATTGCTGTCGTATTTACTTGAGCATTCAGTACCTATAAAGGCATTGGAAGAACGCGACTAAAATATTTATCAAAACAGTATCAGTCTACCCACTGCCCCAGACTAATTGTGAAGAATAAATAATTATTCTGAGGAACTAATGTAATTTTGTTCCTATTGAACCTGTGTTTTCTTTGTTCATGAGCACTAAGTTCAAAATAGTTTTTTATCACCTTGCTGGCTGGACAGCACAGGATTTCTCAGAGGTTGGCTATTTTAATAGGCACACAGTTCCTTCACTCCAGTGTACGGTGATTATAGTTGTGTGAGCAACATTGCTAGTTAGTTAGCTGCCACGTACACCTACAGAAGATGTAATCTCATCTTTCACCGCACTGCAAAATACCCCAATTAATTCCATATGAGAATACAGAAGTCTATGTATTTTTTAGCCATTATTTGTCACTGTCAAGTTTTGGGTCAATGGAGTTGAAAGATTCCTGTGTTTCACTGCCACCTTTCCCGAGTAACTTCTGAAGGCAAAACTTAGATCTTGTGGACCGAAATATCTCAGGTCTTCAAAATAACATGAGAAATTAAAGCTAGGCAGTGTTCCAGTTACAACTGACAGTTCTCATATGCTTAATCTGATGAGTAATTTGCTCTTGCTGAGGTGCAGCAAAGCCATCCCCAAATCTATTTCTTTCTGATGCCAATGGTATAGTTACTTTACAGTCCCCATGAATATTTTTCGTGTGTAGCTAAGGTAGAGATGTGAAGAAGCTTGCAAAGTCCTTGAAGCAGGTGCCGTGTCTTTCTTTTACATCTTAATGTCCAAGATTATGATAAGATTTTGAGGAAGTGAATGTTTTCGAGGCTTTGACCTTTATAATAAGCCTGTAACTTCCAGACTCATATTTTAAAGAATATTTGGCTTTAAAAGCAAGTATCAAGACTCATTCGTCCTAACAGCATTTTCCTGAAGCGGTGAAGTTTTTGTAGTCAGTCTTTCCATCAAGGTCATATTGCTGCTGACAAAAGAATGTTTAACATCATTGTTACCGGTCTTACTTTGTTTTGAATAGAACTTAGATACAAAATATGAATAAGAGAATAATAGAGTCAAACTATGAAAAAAAAATACAGACAGCCAAATATGAGGTGATAACAAAACCTGTATTATTAGCAGTAGTAGCTTTACTTTCTGGCTTCCTCCTCTGCTGTTGAGGTCACCACTGTAAAGAACATAAAATATGAAAAGGAATTTCATCTGTTTATGCAGTTGGGTGAATGAGAGTAAGAAAATGGACACGCTGGAAAGAATAAACTGATGGTCAGATAGACTAGAATGGAACAGCATAAATATTATAGGCCTGGAACTGTAATAATAAGCTCTTCTTTCTTTTTTCTTTTTCTTTTTTTTTAGAATTTTATAAATCCAGAGAGATACATTGTACCATGAGTGTTACTATAGGTTATCGTAAGCATTGCAGGAGCATGCAAGATGATAAACAGACATTTTTGCTAAAACCTCTTGTTTCTATTCAAGATAAGGTTATCAAAACATGAATATTTATGAGAGGTTTGTTGTTTTGTTTTTTTTTCAGTTAGATTATATCTGTAAATTTAAAAGTTACTAGAAAATGTTATTTATAATTCAGGTTAAATGGCTGTGTATTAACACATAGTAGTGCTGAGGCATCAGCAATGACCTTATGAAATTGTCTGTAGACCAAGGGTGATTTTCCTAATCTATCCTTTCTGGCAGGTTGGCTTTCAATAAATAAAACAAAAGGTTTGCTTCATCGTGGGCAAAAGTGTAACAACAAAAACACCTGCAAGAATTATACTGTCAAAAGTGTTTCTTAAAGATTTCTTACTACTCACAAGTGTAGAGCAGGTCCTCTGATTCACAGGCTTCCCAATGTTATAGTGATTTTGTATGAAATGCCCTGCATCTTTTATCAGTCAAGCTTTTTAAAGGACATACACGATCATAACAAAGTAGTTTTATATTAGTCCTTCCATCTTCAGAAAACAGGGGGCACAATTATGGTATTAATTGTAAACCAGACTGTCTGTTCTTAATAAAAGACACGTAAACTGATTCTGAAAGCAGATCTCCATGAAGGGTGAGGATTTTAAGCGTAAGTAACATGAGGTTTAGAGATAATTTCACTTTATAGCATAGCAGTTTAATTTAACCAATCTCATTGCCGTTTTATGGCTGTTCCATATGCTATATGAAATAAATTGAAACAGTGCTTGTTAGAAATTGAAAAGAGGTAGCAGATCATCCTTCAGCTTACTCGTGGTAATCATAGGTGATAGAAAATGATCTATGGAGACAGCAGCCCTCATTTTGATACTGTGCTTTTCAAAATAATGTTCTATCAGTACCACAGTGCTTACACCATCACTTCCATTATATTCCTTTCATTGTAACTGTTTGTCCATTGATGCAGCCACTTAAAAAGCAATCTCTCCACATGATTAGCTTGTTCCTAAAAACTGTTACTAGCTTAATACATAAGTGCAGCTTAGAGTTCTCAAACTGAGGCCATCTCTGCAGTGGGGATGCTTACCACACGGTATTGACATGCTACTCCAGAAGAGCACACCAGTGTGGACACGAAACACTAATGTTGTTCAGTCTGTAAAATAAAACGAAACAAAACAAACACCCTCAGCTTTAAAAAGGAGAAGCTATTTGAGTGAAATAATTTTCACCAGCATAACATTATAGTACTAACTGCTACTAACTGCAAGCATCGGTGTGCCCACAAAGACTGAAGTTACTCCTTGTGCAGGACTAAAGATTTCTTTCTTGAGAAGTTAGTCAATTTTACAAAATTCCATATGAGCATAAGATTTCTTTGCTGCAGAGAAAGGTTATTTTTTTTTTTCTTTGAACTTTTATATTCTACTCCTTGTTTAGTAGTTTGGTGACTATTTTTTTTCTGCTGGGCTTGGTCAGTTCCAT
>JANHFX010004837.1:0-16784 GCA_027560015.1 Chloroceryle amazona | reverse complement strand
CCCTCCTCTCCCCTCCCCTCCTCTCCTCTCCTCTCCTCTCCTCTCCCCTCCTCTCCCCTCCTCTCCCCTCCTCTCCTCTCCTCTCCTCTCCTCTCCTCTCCTCTCCTCTCCTCTCCTCTTCTTCTCAAATAGCCTTTATTACCAACGATTGTGGCATTGATGTCTCACAGCCTTTTCTCAGGTACTTGCAGTGGACATATTTCATCCTTAGACCTGGCAGCATTTGAGGCTTTCCTGCTGCCTTGCAAAGGACTGGGCATTTGCCACTTTTCTGGTGTCATGAGGCTTGAATGAGATCTGAACAGAAACTTCAGATCCAGTATAGGCCATCTTAGGTTGATCAAGTGGGTGTCAAGTAGACGGGCCTGTCTCTTTCCACCTCTTCCTTAGCCTCCAGAAAGAACCACAGTGTAAACAGTAGAACCTTAAAGTACTTTCTCTTCTTCTTCTTCTTAGCAAAATAATTATGCTGCCCTTGGTGAAACTGAAAGACAGTTTTACAGAAATTAGTGTTTCTTCTGTAGGTTTACTCAGAAAACTGAAGCTCCTTAATTAGGGCTGTGCAACAAAGGCCTGGGTGCCCTAATGGGCCTTAATGGCCCTGACCAGCCTCTTCTGGGGTCTTCACTGCAGCCTGCCCAAAAGACCTATTTCAGCTGAGGCCTGGGCCTTCAGTCCCTTCATGAGCAACATCACAGACGTCCTGATGTCCATCTTCACCAGGGTCATGTCTGTGACTGGCCATGGACTCCATTGATTCAAACTTCCTGGCTTGAGCTTGAACTTGCTTTATCATGCTAGTCCTACCTAATGATCCCTGAACTGTGCCTGACTCTTGGTTACCCTCAACAGACCTGATCCTGAATCCAAGCTCTGAATTAACTTCCTGGCTCGCCCTCAGCTTTGTGTCATCGCCATGAACCTGGCTGATGATCTGGACTCATGGATGAAACCTGACTATCTTCTCTGGGTCTGCCTTGCTTAT
Source organism: Chloroceryle amazona (assembly GCA_027560015.1). Taxonomy (NCBI): domain Eukaryota; kingdom Metazoa; phylum Chordata; class Aves; order Coraciiformes; family Cerylidae; genus Chloroceryle; species Chloroceryle amazona. Next base: position 15,799 of record JANHFX010004837.1, on the reverse strand, counting down.
GGATTGCAGAACGGGGTGCTGGCTGATGAGGAAACTGTCCTGCTGGCCATGTATCATCATGCTCTGTTCCTCAGGGAGCAGCCAGCTTTCGATGGTCCCTGACACAGTTCTTTTTAGGAGCTTTTTTGTTACACCTACAGGTGTCTTATCGTACTGACTTACAATTTTTCTCCTGGCAGGTTTGGCCTCCAGAGCAGTCCAGAAATCATTAGCATAGGCAATGGTTCTGTACAGCAGTATATTAATGACTCTTGTTCCACACAGAAGGAAGCCTGAGGCTATGTTCAGGAGCCCAGAAGCTTTTCTTACTGCTCTGTGTTTGTTTAGGTCCTAACCTCACCTGTATTTAGAGCAATATTTGCAAAATCAGCTTGTGAGCATGTTGACAATGGCTGTGTGATCCAGTTTGTCTCTCTGTAGTTTCTCTACCAGCCATTCTGTAACTTTTCTGAAGCTATTCTCAGAAGGCATCGCCTTAACAGGAGGTCAGTGTGTCTTCTTGTTAGGAATTTACACCACGACTTGCACCACTATTTGCATCCATGCATCACCACTCTCTGGGACTGGCCATCCAGTCAGTTTTTTATCCAGTGAAGCATCTACCCATCCAGGCCACAAGCGGACAGCTTCTCGAGGAGGATGCTGTGGGAAATGGTGTGAAAAGCTTTACTGAAGTCCAGGTATGCAGCATGCTTCTGCTTCTGCAGCTGCAGAGACTGCACTCCTTAGTAAGACCCATGGTTCTGAACAAGTGAAGTGAGATGGAACAGTGCCTTGCAGTGATAGTTCTGGATACCTCAGATGAGCAGTTCAAAGATAACTGCCCTGAGGAAAGAGCCTCCAGAACTGTGAACTGTGCAGAATAACACATAACTTCATGTGTGTGGTGTGGGTCACCAGTTGAGAGGTGTTACCAGACCAGCATTTGTCCTTTCAAACGCCTATTGCATTATCACCATCAGATTGGGTTGATAGCCAGGTCCAGTGATAACATCAGCATGATTTGTCCTGATTGCTAATGTGAGAATGTGGCTCTACCCATCCATAGCGTTGTAACAAAAAGCTCCCTGTGAATGATGCATGAATCTTTTGTCACATCTGGATCCTTGGTATACTTGTCATGTCAAATGTCAATCATATTACATTACATGGGTTGTGCAATGCATCCCATCTTAGATATTCTCTGTCCTAGGCCTGTATTGCAAGGTGACCATCCAGCCTTCTTTCCCTCTTGTCAGCAATTCTAGGAAAATTATATTTATTACATCGTGGTCTCATCTTTCCTTTATGCTTTCTAATGCCTCTATCTTGACCGTTCCGGCCGCAGAGGGTTTGCACATCACTGTATTTTGAACTGGATCACCACGTTGTTACTGCCTGTAGGTTTCTGATAAGTTCCAAATCTGACTAACTCAAGGAGTTTCAACTTCTTGCTTCAGGCCTTCATGAGAGCACAAACCACTGGTCTCTTACCTCATTTACTATTGTCTGCAAGGGTTGACTGCTTATCAGATGATGGTGCATAGGTGTGTACCTTCTTGTCAATGACAAAATTTCCTCTATGGTTGCCTCCATTTTTTTTTAAGCCATGAAATAAACCCAGTATTCTTCACTACCTTCAGACATCTAGAACTTTGTCTGTACCTCACAACCTAAAAAGGTAGAGAGTTTTTCTAGACATTTGTAGAAGATATGTAGTATTAAGTAGGAAGCTTTTTCATTGGTGATGATCTTACTGTTCATTTGTGTATTCTATAGTATGCCTTGTCCTATATCAAAGTGTTCTCTCCACTTCTCAATGGCATGAAAAGAGAGGGAGCTTTGAACGTAATGTCTTCCAGCTGAAATATACTTTGAATGATCACTGAAAGTAAAAATAAAAGTTTTTACTTCTTTTGAGTTTGGTACTATATTCTAAAATTAATACTATTGTGGCACATTTTGGCTTTTAGGTCCACTTTCTTTTAGTCTAATGAGGACAACACCACTTGGGCAGTCATGTAGCTGGAAGGTTTCTCCGTTCCTCAAGAGAGGGAGCAGGAGTATCACAAGGTTTCGAAATTATAGGAGACAGAACTAACTGTTCCGTTGATTTTTATGATGTGCTTTGTGGTTCCTACATCTTGGACGTGTTATTTCTGGTTGTCTGCAGACACAAGCAGTCATTTCATGTCAGTTCCAGTCAGTATTGTATTATCTACTTTTCAGGTAAAGGAGACAAATTCTCTGGATAGAAGAATGTCTTTTTTCTGAAGTTTGAGACTTAAACTTGTAAATCCAGTGGTACAGATATTATTTACTTATTATTCAGTGAGGAAAGGCACTAACAGAGACAATTACACATAACACTTTCTTTTGCCGTTCTTAGAAATGCAAGGGACTAGCATGAATACATCTGTTCAGGACTTTGAGGAAATTCAGATGTGGATCCAAGACTTGCAGTTCGATCTCTAAAGGCTGCAAAACTGGAATAGCAAATTAGGGAATTTGTATTCAGAGCTCAGCTCTCCTACTTAGATCTCTCTCTGTTTAAAAGTGATTTGTGAATACCTAAAAAAATACCTACGAACTTTGAGGGAAAAGGGAGGTACCGAGTATTTCAATACTGTGAAGGTAAGAGAGATTTGACACATAAAAGTATGTTTCAATCAATTTCTATGTGTTTTCGTCTTTCAGAGCTTTCCTTTCAAACTACTCTGGCTCTCACTCTGACACTTTCTACATAAACTGTTCTGCTGATGATACATCTGCAACAGAACCACATAGGAACATGGTATCAGCTCACCGCAATTTGCATAGAAGTGCAAATTTGTTACATTTAAAGAAGTTATAAAATTAAAATACTTAAAACCACGTGGTTTGGTAATACCGAACTGGAAACAGCTCACAGTCTTTTATAGTCTGACTGTGCTCAAATCAGAGTTCCCTGGTTGATGTGACGTGATTATATGTTACGATTACAAGTGTTAACCTTTCAAAATAAAATGTTCGGTTTCTTCTTTTAAATACCAAATGCTTATAGGTATAATACTTGCTGATATTTGTTCACTGACAGTCTCACTTGTTTTCAAACCCCACATATTTAAAGTTGTGGAGTGTTAGATTGATGTTTCTTTTCACTCAAATGTCATATTCATCAGCTGTATTGTGCTAGCAGATTGTTAAACAGACAAGGTGACTTGCAGAGTGACAGGGTAGTGATGTGATGTCCCAAACCATTAAAATACAGTAATGACGTGGGTTTTTTCCTTTTGTTCAATCACTTTTTGCAACACAGTGTTGTTTTTTTTTTTCCTGTAGAACACAGGTGAGAGGTTTCTGATTAGATCTGTTGCTTGGAAAAAATCCGACTTTATTGAATAACAAAACCTGGAATTCAGTTGTAGTTTCCTAGGTAGTTGGGAAGTGCAAAGATTTAGGAAGAACTAATGTAACAGTATTTTATGATGAGAAAAAGACACTCTATTCTATGGTAAGAATGAAATTAGTTGATATATTTTACTTTCTTACGTAATCAGTTTTTCAGGATCATTTTTTAAGCTATAGTGAAAGCTGTTTTATCATTTTACCTCAACAGCTTCCCAAGAATACCACAAAAAAGGAAGGAACTTCTGCTTAACACTGTATCAACTCAAATGTCTTTCTCAACTTATCAAGCTCTTTTTAGTAATGGAAGAAAAAATTGAGGAGCTCTCTGCAGAGATTCTGTTGGTGCCTTCATTTACAGAGAGGAGTAAGAACGTTCAAGGTAATGAATGCTTTTCCTTGTTTATTGATTCTGCTTTGTGCAAAAGGATAATTTTATATGATTTTCAGCATCAGTTACCTAATTTATGTCATCATGTTTTGTAATCGAGTGTATTAACCATATCCCCTGAAAGTCTTTTGGAAATAGGCAGATCTACATTTGAGCAGAGTGACTTGTTGCAAAGAACTGATAGTTGTGTGTAAAGATGTGACATACGGTGGTTATCAGTGGATAATCTTAATGAAAAAGTATCAAGCACTAATATAGTAGCTCCTATTGATTTATCTATAAAATCCTGTGTACGACAAAACAATACATGGAGCCTGAATTACTTGAAACTGTGTCTGTTTCTGAACTTGTCCTTGACAGGTGCCTTTTTCAAGAGAAACACCCTGACTTGAACTTCAGTTTAACTGATCGCAGTACATATGCAACTAAATGTTTTCATATACAAAGCTACTTTAATCTGTAGTTCTCTCAAACACTTTTTAATTTGTACTACGTTTTTACCATGCTTATCCCACTGGCTTCGGTGGGTATTTTCTAGGAGTAGGTTCTACAACAGAATGTAAACTGCTTCACTGTTAAGCCTGACGTTTGCCTTTGCTTTAGATTCCACGCTCACTCCCTTTTTCATCTAATTGTGTTCATGTCATATGAGGAGAACCTGAAATCCTGAAAATTCAAGGGAATAACACCTTCCAGGTCACGGTGTGCTCATAAATGTTCTTCTACACTGCTGCTTCTGCCAGTAGAGAGGCTCCAGGTCACCAGAGAGCAGGTGGTTTCAAGAGCTTTGATTATGTTGCAGGAAAGGATGAGACCAGAAATGAGGACAAGCTGCTGAGGGAGAGAGGAGAGGTGGAGTCAAATATTCGATATCTCTGTAGTCAAGCTGCAGGCTGAGAAGAAAGCTGTTTTGGGAATGTGGTCTTGGAATACTAAATTGATAAAACAAAATGTAAAAAAAAAAAAAAAGATTTAAAAAGAAGAGATCTGAGGCACACATTTTATCGATGGAGTCTTCATCTAAATTACTGACACTGAAAGAAATCCAGGCTAACCGATTTATATTTAGAATATACATCAAAACTTAAATTTACATTCAAGTTCCATTTTTGCTCTTGGTTTCATGTGTTTTTACCCTCCTTAAACTTCTGGGTTTAATAATTCTCAAGAAATGTGAAGCTCTTATACACTGTGGTTTATGTTTTACGGCCTTGATCCCACAAAGAGGTGTTACAATAAACTTCTCACAGTCGTACTGTGGAGGACGGCGTATACACTCATAGAATCAGACAATCATAGAATCATTACGGTTGAAAACAACCTTCAAGATCATCAAACCCAACCATCTACTAAACTTTCTGTAAGGGCAATTTTAAGTATTCTTTTTACTTATAGTTTAAGATAAAATGTAAAAAAAAATAATAAATCTTGAACAAGAAATTTGTTTGACATGTTTAAGTAACTACACTCTAAGACATGGGATCTCCAGTAATTCAGAGAATGTAATGATTTCAACATTAACAAGAAATACTTTACTTTCAAGGAAGTGTATTTAGGATTTTATTCTGCAGGCATTTCTCCAAGCTTAATTACACTCCAGAACTGCTCCTCAAAAGTGTGTTGAGCTTTCTCCTTCTTCTTTGAGTATTCTTTTAGAGTAATTGTGTCTATAGCAAGTTGGTTCTTAAATGCTGCCTCTACTTAATCAAATCTGATGGGGACACATTATAAGATCTTGTTGTAGGATGCAGTCTTCTGTGTAGAAGGCATGTTCTAAAGAAAACATAAATTTACTTTTACCCTGAAACACAGGCGAAGGTAGATCTTTTACAGGTGAAGGTAGTGAAGTTGTCAGACGTACCTTTGTTTTTAATGTCGCTGCTCTGATCAGGTGGTTTTAATCACAAAACTTTGCTCAGTTATATTGGTTTCTGGATACTATGTGAAGAGAATGCATGACCAGAGAGATTTATATAAAAAATCTGACTAGGAGAAGGGTTTATTGGTGTTATTTTCACTTCGTATTGTCAGAAATCTCAGTTGTAGTGATGAAGTGAAAGATGATTTGATAAGGGAGAATGAGAGATATGTTCCCAGTAGTTCCAGGTTCTGTTAAGTACCAGAAGGGATTTAAGATTTTCTCTGTTCATGTCCTATATTGGGATAACAACGTTATTTTTTATCACTGATAAGGACTGAGTTTTGATAAGAAGGATTGATTAGAATCCTTGCTTTATTTTCACCGGAACACATTACAGTATGTGACTAGAAAATATAATGGCCATCTTCTGTACTTTCTTAGAAGCTCTCTTACTAGAAATCTTGCTTAATTTAACAGAGCAGAGAGTACAGATCTATCCAAAGCAGCTTTAAATTAGCTTGGGTACCAGCATCAGCTTCACAGAACAACATGGGCTGCAGAACCAGGGCAAATTATCCCCAATGGAACAGTCTGCTCGAGATGCTAGACAGTTACCCTTACTCCCCCTGGCTGGTGTAAAACTAGGTTGGGTGTATCCAGACTACCCCGCAGCCACTGCTCTGCAGGTGTATCAGAAGTACCAGTCCCTTGCAAGTAGTGCTGCTGGTAAATTAAGGGAAGCTGGCCAGTACCAAAAAGGTAGGCTAAAATCCAGGTGAGCTAAAGTTTCCCTAGGCATTACATAGGTGGGGGCCTTGCACTTGCTCCCTTTTCTTTTTGGTTGCTTTTAGTATTCACAGGAACCTTTTCATCTATGTAACTCACGCGGAGACGTGACAAAAATAAATGTGTTTTCGTGTGTGTGTCAAGCGTTGCGTTTATGTGTGTAGTTATTTCCATGGCAGTTTTAGTTGATTTTTGTTCAGCATATCCCATAGTACTTCAATCTGGATATATCGAACATGTGTAAAGTTCCATCAGAAACAGAGTAGTTCTTTGGATGGTTCCTCTTTTTAATTTTTTTTTTCTGTCCCAAAGATGGCATCTGAGTTTTATCTAAACCAGACGGTTTCTTGGCCCTCATTTTTCCCTAAACCCGGCGATGACAAAGAGCAATGGCTGCATAAATTGGATGTAAGAAGAACACTTAGGGTTTATCACAGAAGAATCAAAGATTTCATATCTTCTGACAGATTGTTTGTACTCTTAGGGGGTCTTAAGAGGGGTCAAATGGCTTCTAAGAGTTCCTTAGCTAGATGGTTAAGGGATTGTATTAGGGAGGCGTATGTAGTTAAGGGTAAAGAGGCTCCCAGGGTTTGTAAAGCTCATTACACTAGGACTATAGCTGCTTCTTGGGCGGAGAGGTCGAAGGCTTCCACATTGGAAATTTGCAAGGTGGCCACCTGGGCTTCTCTTCATACTTTTTCATTGCATTATCTCTTGGATGTAGTCTCTTCTGCGGATTCTGCTTTTGGTAGGAGGTTGCTTGTGAACCAAAAAAAGAACAGTGAAGAAAAGAAAGACATGTAGTTCACAGTTCTAGCTGGCAACAAGACAAGTTTCTTTGCAGTGTGCACAATGGAATCCTATGAAGACCAATTTAGGCGGTTGAAAATAGATGTTAGAGGGAAGTACTGCCTACCAGTGTTCTCTGATGGTAACCCCATGGCAGACAATAGCACCAAAGGAAACAGTGAACCAGAGTGAACTCTGTAGGGAGATGGATGTAGAGAGGGTTTTTAGGTGATATGGATAGTTCTCTGAGTTCAGTTTGAGAGTTCTGTATCCAGCAACTTCTGGAATATACTCAGAATCCTCTTTTTCCCAAACTGATTTGCAGGGATTGAACAAAAAATCTAGGAACTGCATTTTCCACTCTAACTTCTTTTCACTGTTCTCCACCCAGTTCTTCCTGATTTTATTTTTTGACTGTCCTTTACCAGCCCTATCTTAGAACGTGTTCCTCAACGAGCACTATGTACGTGCCAGATTTTGCATTTGATTTCAGGTTCTATCTGTGTTGTATAAGCACAGTTAAAGAAAAGGTAGTTTTATCTCCATTTTATCTACTACCAATGTGGTGTTCAAGTTTTCTCTTGAATAAAATAAATGAGGAAAATAATGAAAAGTTCTTGGGCAAATGCACATTGATGTGGTTTTGTTCCATCCCTGCCCTTTAGTGTGGCAACTGGATAAGACTGCTACTCTACCTTTTAGAGAAAAGGTGTCCGTATTGTTCGATGTCCAGAACATTTATTGTCAGTGTTGCCTAACCTCGCTTCCTTCCACTACAGGCAATAGGCTTCAGAAAATTAGAGTTACCACCTTCTATTTTTTCTGGACTAGGCATTTAACCCTTTCTTCTGCAGGTTTCTTGTCATGCCTGCTGTGATGAGATAGTCCACTTCTCTATTTGCATTGAGTTAAAAGTCCTGAGATGTTCTGACATACCTAGTACATGCAGCAGGGGTTGTTCTCTTTGAAGGAATCTGGAACATTCACCTGCAGTCAAGGGTTAAGCAGGAGATTTTGGTTTAGAATCCTACCAAATTGTGTTCTTTTCCAATCTTTAAGGTAGATTTCTTTTCCCTCTGGCTTTTCAGAAACCTCTTGTTGAGACTTTTAAAAAATCAAAAACATCTAACATACTTTCATCTGTTTCTCACTTCCCTCCCCCCCCTTTCTTTTCCCTTCTATTCCAGTGAGAAAGGTGAAATTTGGACACATAATGAGTACCAAGAAAAGCTTTTTCCAGTGGAGCGCTTTGAAATCAGTGTGGGCAAAGTTGTCGAGTCCTTAGGTTTACAGGCTTTGTCTCAGGGGACTGGGAAGATTTGCCAAGGTCCTTTCCTTCACAGCATTAGAAGATATCCATTACTCTACATCCATTTCTGTAAAGTGTAATAAAAGGAGTGTGGAATCAAATTTATGAGGTGCATCCTCTTAATAGACTTTGAAGTTGTAAAGATTCAAGAAAGAAAGGTGTGATTTTTGCTTTTATCTCAAAGCAAGATGTCCAAGTAGCTTCTTTAAGAAATATATAGCTTCAGCAGATCAATCCAAAGTGAAGATAGAATTTACACGAGGAGGGAGTTTGATTTCAGATGTACGTTTTCTATATTTCTGTTGTTACAGTTTGCTCAGTGTAGTACAACAAATAAAAACTCCATTATTGAAGACAGAAAGCAGGAGGTTTTTTAATCTACAGCTAGTCAAATATTTTGTTTCTTCTGCTTATTTATATAGGGGGGAGAGGGAGGTATTTCCCATTTCTGCAAGATGTGTTATTTCCAGTACAATTTCAATAAAAGTTCTACTGAGCCGGATGAACCCAACTAGTAAACCACTTTGATGGCACTGTTACTTCCCTTAGTCATGGTTACTGAGCTGAAAAATATGGGAGAGCCACGGAATTCTATAGAAAAAATAATTCATTAGAACTTCTTATAAGGAAGAAAAATAATTATTTTAACAAGGCAAGAGGTCTCACTGCCATCATCATTACAAAACCAGAAAAATACTGAATTGGAGAAAGAACAAAGCACATCGAAGACAAAGGGCAAAAGGATTTGCTTTACAGAAAAGAATAATCCCAGACAGGTTTTTATATACATGTAAGGCAAGATGGCTGAAGAGTTTTGATTTTAAGTGAAGTGCTTGATATATTTTGTTTTGAATATTTACTATGAAATTCATTCAAGCTGCCTGGCTGGTAAAGTGAAGGAAGTACACAAAGTATCAAGTGTGTAGAATGTGTCACACAAGATTTGTGATCAATCCAGTCTTCACTAATCATCAGGAATGGTGGAGGTGCAGGATATGCTCTGGAAAGGGAGCAAGAATGAAAATCTGAGAAGTTGTCCTTCAGCCTCCATCTTCTTTCATGACACTCGCTTCTTTCTGCTCTCTTTCTGCAAGTTCTCTAAGCAGTCGTATGAGAAGGACTGCGTACGTGAAAAGCATGATGGGAACCCTTGCTAGATGGAGGTTAAATTGAAGAAGATTAAGGCCAACTTTACCTAGATGAGATTCAGGAAAAGCAAAAACTTGGGAAACCAAAGGAACTCAGGAAAAAATGCACTTGACCTTGGGGCATCTTTGAGAAGACCAGAAAAACTTTTATGTGTGTGTGAGTCTGCATGCACATAGATGTCTATGACGATAGGGCAAGAGTGCCCAGGCTGTCAGTTGGCAAAGGGGGTGCAGAGATGTAGTAGAACCTGTTAGTTTAAAAATGAAGGAACCTTTCACATGACTGATGCTGGCTGAAGCATCATTTGGCTCTTCGCCTCTGGTCCTAGAGACACAAACAAATCTACCATCAGCTGGATAGCTGTTTATCTCAGCTGTGAATTCTTAACAAGTAAGGCAGCAGTTCCATAAATACACAAGGATCTTTTAGTGTTAAAAGTTTTCTTTAATGTCTTGGTATAAAAAATTATAAATGGCCGATCTAAGTAGTGACAGTAAGAGAATCTGAATATACAGATATTATAGTTAGAATCAGATGTTATATCTGTAAAGAAAAAGGAGAATTCCAAGGAAAAATAAAGCAAATTTAAGCAAAGAATAGAGGGAAAAGATCCAGTCTTTTTTTTTTTTTTCCCCCTGCAGTAAATTGTACAGAAGACTGTAGAAAACTTCATCATACAACATATTAAAATGTTGAAAAAACAGTGAGTTTATGGTGCTGTCTGTAACACAGCGAATGATCAAGGGGCTAGGTGACCTGGTTAGTCTCTTCTGGCTTTGTATTCTATCATTTTACCTTTCATTTTTCCTGGCTCAAAGCAGTTTTCCCCCTGATGTTTTCATTTTGAAAATGCAAACATCACCAGTGGTTGGGAATAAAAAAATCAAATCAAATAGATAATAGTAGTAATAATTAATAATAATAAAAACCAAAACAACACCACCAACAAAAAGCATAAAAACCTTAAAGCTTTGAATGCTGTATAGATGTATGACAAGCACAGTGTTTATGTTCAGAGGGTGAATTGTTTAGGGGAAAGATAAAATCCGCTTGGAGTAAGTGAAATCCTATGTATGTGCAAATACTGGGTGTTTCATAGAAGGAGAAACACTCTTCTTTGATGTGGGTACTACCAGTAACAGCCAGTAACTGCAGGTGACTGAAGAGCTATAGAATAGAACCTTTAACAGTGCTTATCAGCACCCAATCATTTAAACCTTCTTGGTTTTGGTTCCATGGGATACACTAAATTAGGAATATCCTCACCTGTGTTGTTTACCAGACAGATTTTAAAATATACCATATTGTTTGGGTTTATTATATTCGTTTTGAAATGTAGACTCACTCTTTACATCATCACAGGACGGTTGAAGGTTGGAAGGGACTTCTGGAGGTCACCTGGTCCAAATGCCCCTGCTCAAGCAGGGCCATGTGACCTCAGCAGTGCTGAGTAGAAGGGGAGGAGAATCTCCCCTGCTGGCTACAGTCTTTTTAATATACCCCAGGAGACCGTTGGCCTTCTTTGCAGCAAGGGTACGTTGCTGGCTCGTGGTCAACTTGGTGTCCACCTGATTCCCCAGACGCTATTGTGCAAAGCTGCTTTCCATCTGGGATCCCCCAGCACATATTTGTGTCTGGGGTTGTTCTTCCCCATGACTTTGCACTTCCTGGTGAACTTCATGAGGTTTTAGTGTGATGATTTCTCCAGTGTTTTGAGGTCCCTGTGAGTGGTAGCACGACCTGCTGGTGGATCATCCACTCCTCTCATGTTGGTGTCAGCTGCAAACTTGCTGAGGGTACGCTCTGGCCCATCCTCCAGATTATTAACAAGGTGTTAAGCGGGACTGGACCTACTATTGACCCCTGAGACAAAAACTAGTTACTTACTTTCAGCTAGACTTTGTGCTACTGATCCCCTTGCTCTGGGCCTTGCTATTTGGCATTTTCAACTCACCTCCCTGTCAGCTTATCCAGACTCATAAATCAAGAGCTCGTCTGAAGCTTGCCCCATAACACGATCTAACGTGAGACAGAGTCAGAGGTTTTACTGAAATGCAGGCAGAAAATATCCACTGGTCTCCCCTCATCTACCAGGCCAGTCATTTTTTCATAGAAATTTATCAAGGTGATCGTGAATTCCCCTCAGTGAAGCCATACTGAGTATTCCTAATAAATTTTTGTCAGTAATATGCCTGGAAATTGTTTCCAAGATTAGCTGCTCCATCACCTTCCCGTGGATTGAGGTGAGGTCAATTGGCCTGTGATACCCTGAGTCCTCCTGCCCTGATTCTGCTCTTTCTTGCCCTTCTTGAAGGTAGGGATGCCATTTGGTTTCCTTCAGTCTTTGGACTCTTCTTCTGCCTGTTGCCATGACTGATCAAAGATTTGCTCCCTCAGCAGTTGTGGGTGCATCCCATCAGCTCCCATGGATTTGTGTATGCCCGGTTGGCTGACAAGTATTTCCAGACGTGATCCTCCTCACCATGAGGGTACATCCTCCTTCTTCAGTCCTTACCCCCTGGACTCTGGGACCTGGAAGTCCTGAAGGCTGGTCTTGCTAGTGAAGTCTGAATCAAAGAAGGCATTTGATACATCAGCCTTTTCCAAGTCTGTGCAGACAGGTCCACATCTTGTTGAACAATGGGCTTACATTTTCCTAGTCTTCTGTTTGTCACCTCTGTGCTCATAGAAGCCATTTTTCTTGTGTTGGACATCGCTGGCCAGGTTTAGTTGCATTTGGGCTTCAGCTTTCCTGGATCATCCCTGCATGCTCAGACATTGTTTCTGTGTTCCTCCCAGGTTACCCATCCTTGCTTCTACCCTTTGTGTGCTTCATTTTGTGTTTGAGTTTGGCTAGGAGCTCCTTGTCTATCCATGCAAGCCTCCTGGCTTTTTTTTCCCCAACTCTCATGAGCTTGGAGGAAGAGACCCTTGAACATTAATGAGCTTTCTTGGGACCCATTTCCCATTGAGGGACTCTGCCAAGCAGCTCTATGAAGAGGCCAGAGTCTGCTCTCCTGAAGTCCAGGGTTGTGAGCTTGCTTTTGACCCTCTTCTCTGCCTTCGGGATCCTAAACTCCACCATCTCATGGTCACTGCAGCCAAGGCTGCCTTTGGCCTCCAGGTCTCATACAAGCCCCTCACTGCTGGTGAGAACAAGATCCAGCACAGCACCAATTCCTCATTGACTCCTCTATCACTTGGAGAAGGAAGTTATCATGAACACATACCCAGAACCTCCTGGATCGCTTGAAAGACTGATGAAAGTGATAATCCTTGTTTGTCCTTGTCAAAACTGGGGCAATATTCCCATTACCCCAAGATTTATAAGTAAGCTTTGTGTCAGCCCTTCTTAAGGAGCTTCACTTGTTCTGGTTCCTGTCGCCCTTATTTTGCTTATAATAACTGCACTAATTAACTGTCTTTTTATTCTTATCATATTGGCGTTTCCAAATAAGTAAAACCTATAAAAATACATTAGTGTGCAATTCATATAATTTATTGCACAAAGAGAAGAAATTAATTTCTACACAGCTGTTCTAACATTATCTGTTCTCCCTAGGAATAGGTGACTGCACAATCAGTATAAAAATGAATTAATGACAAAAGAAACTATATTTTACACGTTATATGTGCGTTTGTATAAAATATGAATACAATGGGATGTGGATTTCATCATGTTATATAAAAGGAGCTGTGTATAACCTGAATTTGACTTTATCATAACATTAGTATTCCCCTACATCTTGTTGAGAGTTTTTTTTTTATGCTTCATATTGATATATCAGAAGGTGTTGTAGGCTGCTGACTTTTCTACAGAATTAATCTTAACTTTGATCCCTTTTATCATACTGTGCAGGAGTTCTGAAGAAAGCTAGTGGGGAGCTTTTAATAGGAGAAACTAGAGCAAATGAAACCAGTGTGCTTCCTGAGCAGTTACTTCAGGTAGAAGAGGTGAGTATGAAAAGAGTCTTACACGTTGTGGGGGATTTTCTTTTGTCTGTGTCTCCAGTGTAGTCTGTCTCTATGTTCATTATAAACAACTATTGCCATCGTTTCATTATTCAGCTACTGCGATTATTTCTAGGTGCAAAGTCTCAGTTAAGGAGGAACAAAGTCTCACAGCAGACACGAAGAAGTGGTTGTTATTTAAGATTTAATACAATTTAATAGGAGAAAGGATTTATTAAGATCCCTGGTAAAAAAAAAAAGAAGAAATAAAGATGTAAAAAAATGTTAAAATATAATAGCCCTAACATATTCTCAAATACATCCAAATCTTAAAGAAAAATCTATCAAGTTGTTAGCATTTGAGCATAACAATAATTCCTACAGGGATAAGTGCTCACACAAAGTCCAGTTTCTTTGATGCCAACGAACTAGCTGTAGTAAGCACGACGCTTTCTAGAAGACCGTATACATGATTAAGAGTTAGTCTGGTTTTCACCGACTACTAAACAAATTTTTATGCTTGAGTTTAGGGAACCTAAATCCTCTAACGAGTCTGATGTTTTGCAATAGCAGAATTTCAATTCCTAATGTCTCAATTGTAACGATGCTGTGACTTTTTAAAACATGCTGTAGATCAGTTTCTGAGACTAATGTTCCGATGCCTTATAGATGACGAAGAATATTTGGTGAAGATTGAGCTTTACTTGACCCAAGATCAAAAAAGTAAAATAAACTTAAGAGGGAGCGCAAAACTGGGTGTCCATGGGGACTGTCCCTGTGCTGACTGGAGCTCAACATTGGGAGTGGGGAAAGGGAAAGGAAGAAGGAGGCAACTTCTAAAATGGAAGAAGCTGGGAGGGCATCGCTTTGTAGCCCTTCGCCACCTTCCAGTTTAGCTGCAACTTGTCAGGAATCCTTCTTTTCTTTTCTCCTCCAATACCCTGGTGGTGGGGATCTTTCCCATACATCTTATGCCATGAAAATATTTCTGTTGTAGTGGTGTAATTCTCAATTGGCCACTTCTGGTAAAGTTTAAGTCTGCTGTATGTCATACGAGCAATGCAAAGCAAGAGTAGTGGAAAAGTAGTGATTTCCCACTGTGTCGTCGTCTTGCAGCGTTATGCTTCAGATGACTTCGGAAGTCTCTGTTACACAAGGCAGAGAACTGATGTAAACCACAGTAAAAGCCAGCATTGGCTAAAAAATAGAATTTCAACAGTTAAATTTTTGCTAAATCCAGCCCTAGAGAAGTGAAATTCAGTGTAGCTGTGTTAAAACCAGCTTCTCTAAATGTTTGCCATTAATATTCATGGTCAGTACCTTCCACTTGTTAACTTACAGTGAAAATTATTACCGGTTGTCCATTGCTGAATTACTTGTTAGACTATTGATGTTGTTTATGAACATATTTGGCTTCATTAAAAAGATTCCACTGAAGATTATAAATAACGTAAAGATATAAAGCATGGCTTTTTAAAAGCACTCTTGCTTAAACAGGGATTTTTGTCAATTTATTTCTTAAAAATTTGACGACAGCTTAAATATTGTTAATGCATGTTCTAATGCATGTTCACTTTGGTGAGTGTATTATGTCTTTTAATATGATTTCAAGGTTAGCAGACTATATTTAACGTTACTAAAATGAATGTCAAAAGGTGGTGGTGTGCTGTAATTTAATCATGGATGTCCGTATAAGTTTCAGGCAATGGTAACACAGTAATGACTTTGGACTGATGTAATATAAATATGTATTTCAGCCTATTTTACTGAATTTTGGCTGGAGAAATGCCTTTAAAGACCTGTCGTCTTCTGTGGCTCATTGTATAACAATCGCAATCGAGGATTTTTCAACGAAAATTCTTCAACATGAGCAGAAAGAAGAGTTTTCAGCTGCAGGCTATGCAATGAGTCTTGTAAACAACCAGCAAATGAGGGAGTCCTGCGGAGCAGTCCAACAGGAGGAGCAACCAAAACGAATTGCTAAGGCAGGTATCAAAAGATCTGAAGTTTGAGGGGAGACAGAATGCCAAGGCTGTTTGCCATCTACACTTTGAAGTACTTACAGTACCATTAATATTCTATATCTTATATAAATGGAATTAAGAAGAAAGCGAGAGGCATTGCAATATAAGGCTGAGCAAAGCTTTGTACAATAGCCCATAGTCTATACTTGAAAGAATTAACTTGTAAACTTCTC
>JANHFX010004836.1:0-15404 GCA_027560015.1 Chloroceryle amazona | reverse complement strand
TCGTCGGTGCTCCTGAGACCGGTGGAGCAACAATTTCTGAAGCCCTGGAACAGGAATAGGTTTAACAAATGGGTTCATAGAGGAAGGGGGATCCGCAGGGAGGGCAGCAAATGTAGAAGCGACTGCAGCACGCTCTCCCCTCACGGACCGAGTGTGTCCCGCCCAAAAAACATCACAAACTGGGACAGGGGACGAGTCTCCTTCCATTTATCTGGTACACCCCCTCCTATTGTCTCCACTGCCGCTGCAGCCACTTTCCACTCTGATCGCATGGTTTGTAACATATTGATAACAGTCCGCCACAGGCAGCCTAATGCCTCTTTTCCCTCTTTTCCTCCTTCCAGCATGGCTTCCCAGAGCTGGTCACCCACTCTGGGCCACTCACTTACAGAAAACAGCAAGGAGGGCTCCGGTGTTCTTCCTTTCTTTTGAGCCCACTTCACTAGGGATTTGATCTCTGTCTCTTTTATTTTTTCACCTCTCTTAGAGAGGATTCGTGGTGCCACGTCCCATTCCATCGCGGTCTTACCTTGGCAGGGGCTTGATCAGCTGCTCAAGCTCCGGACTCTGGTCTTGCGTTTGCCTGACAGGTCTCTCCCTCCTCCAGCTCCCCCTCTCCCTAATCGGAGTTTTCGTCTGATGCACGGAGTCTTTCCGCATTTAGGCAATCCGCATTTAAGCATTTTTTACTTCCACATTTAGGCGATCTGCATTTAAGCGTTCTTTATGGGTCCCTGTTCGAGCGCCAGATGAAGAGGGACCCACGGGGAGCGGGCCAATTAATGACAATCACTCCAGTATGGCTACATATCGTTCTCATTTATCACCCTACGTAGTTTGCTTATTTAGTTTTCTAAGCTGTTCATGTGTACATTCACTACTTTCATTGGATAGCAGTTATAAGCACATATAGTAAGCTCTAAGCTAATTGGTTATATGCATCCAGGTACATGTTCTGTACACACCTCTTCTGAAGTTAATACAGCTTGTTCATGTTCCACTTTCCTGCCTGCTCAGTGCTAGACTTCCCTCCTTTCTGCCCTTCAAAGTGACCTTAAGGACACTCAGGACTCATGCTAACTTAGCCGGGGTTGTCCAATCCTTCAAGAGCCATCGCAATTCCTTGTTCAACAAGGAATTCCCCTACATATATATACTTTGCAGACAGTGTATTTATCATCGGCAATCCATAAGAACTTGGGTGTCGGTCGGTCTCAATAAACTGCATTTTTTCATGCTGCTAGTCACAGTAGTTCTCTCATTGGGCACCGTCAGATCTTTACTGGCCGCGTGGTACTGTAAAGCACGACTAGGCAGAGAGTGCAGGGGGCTATTAGTGAATCCAGAGACATGTTAGTTCAGATGTACTGAATGCGACTGGACTATTAGTACTAAACTAACAGTGCCCTATTAGTGAATCCGTGCCATGGTAGTTCAGCCAGACTGAATGCGACCGGACTAATAGTGCCAAATTGGACATCACTCAGAATCTAAACCTAGTCACCCCAAGCCCCTCTGATATCTGAGGACCAGCTGGAATGCAAGGGGGTTTATGTTCTGCCAAATTATTTTACCCTTTTCATGCAACAGAAAATTGGTGTCATGGACAGGATAAACTGCTGCATAAATATGACTGTGCCCCTTCCTCAGCTGGGAAGGAGTGGGCCCAAAAATTTTGGAAGGATGAAGAGAAAGTGGTAGAACGTATTGAACAATGTCAGGCTACAGAGAAAAATACTTAGAGGAAAAGGTAAAGGTGTTATGTATGCTGTTTTAGGCACCTGTTTATCTTATGCACAACAAGAAGATAAAAATGCCCCTGATCCAGGTCAGATTTCTGCCATAGAATATGCAACACAGAAATCTGAGAACGAGGTGCTGAAATCATCTCTAGCCTTTGAAAGGGAGACAGGAGAGAAGCTAGGAACCTGAGTAGATAAATTTGTGATAGAAAATAATAAACTTATAAATGCAAATGATGAACTTTCATGAGAAAACAGTTATCTTAAATCTATCTACCAACAAATATTAGAAAAAGTGAACTGTCTGTTAGAGAAAATTCCATCTTCTGTTCCAGCCCAGCAAATTTGTAGATTAATGTGCCACACAAACTTCAAAACTCAGTCTGAAGCAGATTGGTTTGACAGTGATGAAGAGGTAGAGGAAACCCCCGATTCAGGATCTCCCAATTAATCCCTTTAAGACCTCTGGTTAAAACTGAAACCGCTGTTGACAGTGATGATGAAGTCCACACCACTCTGCGTACTGTCACGTGGTCTCCAACCGAGCTAATAAAACTGCAGGAGAAATATGCCAGACAGCAAGGAGAGTCAGAGGTCGAGTATGTGTGGTGGGTTTCCCTTGGGGGAGGACCAAACTATGTTAAGTGAGGAAGAAGAGGGAGGCTACTGG
Source organism: Chloroceryle amazona (assembly GCA_027560015.1). Taxonomy (NCBI): domain Eukaryota; kingdom Metazoa; phylum Chordata; class Aves; order Coraciiformes; family Cerylidae; genus Chloroceryle; species Chloroceryle amazona. Next base: position 12,992 of record JANHFX010004836.1, on the reverse strand, counting down.
AGGCCAGGAGTATTTTTGACCACCACCCTGCCAGGAACAGCTAATTACTCTTTAACCACCCGAGCGGCCTACTGGGAGGGTGGTATTGAACCCCTTGAGAGAGGGGAACCACTGGAAATTAGAGCCTCCAGTCATTCTGATTTGACTGCAGCAATACGTAAGGCAGCCTGTATTCAAGCCATGTATGACAGAGAGGAGTTAAGGAAATCCTCAATGCTAGCTCCTGTCGACCTGGCTCGATTAACTTGCCTCATTTGTGGTCTTCCTGACTGTCTTAAACATATGTGGCACATACTCAGGACCGCTTGCAGGCTGCTCGTGAGGATGCTGGTCATGGTTGTGGCCGTGGTCAGCATACTCACATACCCATCTTGAATGAATTTTTGCAGGAAATAGATCGGTATGGGTGCCAAATGGGATGGGTCAGTTCTGCTAGTGGGAAAACCCCAGACCATGCTCGGCGACTTTGGCAAGTCCATACCCAAAGGCCTCAGGCTGATGTAAGGTTCAGAACTAATTCAGAATGGGGTGAATTGTAGCGTAAAGCCCTGGAACCGGGAGTGCCCCGAAAATTCCTGCACGGTAGTTCTACTGAGGACCTCCATAATCTAGTCCGGTCCCTATCTAAAAAAAGAAATTAATCAGAGGAAAAATATCTAACTAGAAAACCCCCAATTCATAAGGAAAATGTACCATCTGCCCCCGAGCCTGATCTGACTGATTTAGCAGAACCTCAGCAAAAAAACTTCCATCCCCGGGGAGGGCAGTGAGCCACCCTGCCTGGCGGGTATTAACAGTTCAATGGCTCTCTGACAAAGATTCTGAACCCACCATCGCTATCCCTGTTGGGGCCCAGGGAATACTGACAGAATTTCTTATTGATACCAGGGTCCAAATGTCAGTTATCACAAACAAAACAGCATGAACTCTGGGATTAATACTCAGCAGATGCCGTGTTAAATATACCAGGATTGATGGTGTGATAAAAGAATGTCCAATTGCAAGAATTACCTTATGGTTACCAGGAGAACAAAGACTAACCAGGGCAGAGGTCCTAGTTGGTGCTGCACATACTAACCTGTTAGGCTTTGATATCTTAAGGGGGTGAGTGTGGAAACTCCCAGATGGAACTGTGTGGAGTTTTGCAGGGAATTAATCCAAATCAGGTGCAGTGAAACTGAGCTTGTTAGAAACATCTATACCTTTACCCCCTCAAAAATCACTAATGTTCGGCAGTATCCGTTACCCGCAGCAGCACTCACAGGGATTGATGGGGTGGTAACAGAACTGGAAAAAAAGGGAAATTATTAAAAGGGCTCATTCACCCTACAATTCCCTTGTGTGGCCAGTAAAGAAACCAAATGGACAATGGCATTTTACCGTAGATTACTGACAATTAAATGCCAGTGTTGCTCCTCTAACTGCTGCAGTTCCAAATATTGCTGAAATAGTGACACTGATACAAGGAGCTGCTCATCCTTGGATGGCTGCTTTGGATGTTAAGGACATGTTTTTTATGATCCCTCTCTGTGAACAGGACAAAGCACAATTTGTTTTCACGTGGAAAGGAATCCAGTACACTTTTAACAGACTTCCACAAGGATATAAACATTCTCCCACAACTGCTCACAATGCTCTAGCAAAAGTCTTAGCAGAAATTCCTGTTTCTTCTGACAATGCTGTTTATCAATATATTGATGATATCCTTATGGGGGAAAGGACCAAGGAAGTGTACAGAACACCATGGAAGATATCCAGGGAATATTACTGAAATTAGGATTGGAAATCCCCGATTCCAAATGTCAGGGACCTTCACAGGAAGCTAAATTCCTGGGGGACTGGTGGATTAAAGAAGCTGCTGCTATCCCCCCAGATACCTTGGAAAAAATAGAACAGGGACAAAATCCATTTAGTGCAAAAGAATTGCAACAAGTATTGGGAGCCTTGGGCTATTGGTGTAAACACATTCCTGTTTTTTCCATAATTGCTCATCCCTTGTATAATCTGCTCAAAAAAGGTAAATCCTGGGAAAGGACTGAACAACATACTAATGCACTGGAATTGCTAATAAAGGAACTGAGATTGTTTCAACAACTTGGTCCTACACACCCAACTGACCCTATCCATGTAGAGTGGGAGTTCAGTGAACATGGGTCCCATTGCAATCTATGGCAGAAGGGACCTGAGGGACCAGAGAGACCACTGGAATTTAGTTCTCATTCCTTTAATGACACCAGATATTCAGACCTTGAGAAGGGTTTGTTGTCCCTAGTACAAGCTGTGCAGCATGCAGAACAGAGAAGGAGAGGACAGAGTATTATTATTCGGGGGGCTTTTCACCTCCTAGATGTGGTCCGCAAGGGGATGGTGCCACCTGCTGGCATTGCCCAGAAGCCCACTGTCCATAGGTGGTATGCCTATCTGGAAGGTATCAATGATATTATGCCAATCACTGAGGGGAGTGTTAAAGTATCCAAGCTACAAAAGGATATAGATGATGCATTGTTATTCCAGTCCCGACCTAGTAAACCATCTCCAATTCAAGAGGCACCTCCTTTAAAGGAAGGAAGTGACCTTACTGGGGTGTGGTTCACAGATGCATCATCACATCGAGAAAACAACAAGTGGAAATATAAAGCTGTAGCATTAGAGGTGGCAACAGGAGAAAGACTGATTGAAACCAGTGAAGGAAGTGCACAAGTTGGGGAGCTCAGAGCAGTTCTATTAGCTGCACAACATGGAGCTAACTCCATCTAGGCCAACTCATATGATGTTTTTAAAGGGGCCACTGAATGGATAGGTCATTGGGCAGCTAATGATTGGCAGGTGAACAAGGTCCCAATTTGGGAAACTGACAGCTGGAAACAACTGTTGGAAATAGGAAAACAGAGAACACTACAGATTGGTTGGGTAAAGGGACATGACCGTTCAAACTCAATCGCTGCTCAATTCAACCAAGAAGTAGACAGCCTCACTCACCTGTAGCAAATCGACATCGCCAATGACGATCAGGAATGGGAACGCTTGCTCAAATGGTTACATGTTAAACATGGTCATACCAGATGGGGCGATCTATACCGGGAAGGGATTGCCCGAGGATGGCCTGTGTCGGTGAAGCTATGCAAGAGAGTAGTGACTGCCTGCTCACAGTGCCTCTTATGAATTAACAGGGACTATTCAAGCAAGGCACCCCCCCCCCCCTTCACATCTGAGATAAGAAAACTTTATGGCATTCTTGGCAAATTGACTATGTTGGCCCATTGCAACCATCATGTGGAAAAAAATATATTCTGGTGGGGGTAGAAATTATATCTGGACTCACCATGGTGATTGATCTTGCATTAGCCACTGGAGAAAACACAGTAAAAGGCCTTAAAAGATGTTTCAGCACACTTCCTCTTCCCAAGGAAATTCAAAGTGGTAATGACTTACATTTCACAGCAACAGTGATACAAGATTGGGCCAAAGAGGAAGGGATCCAGTGGGTATTTCACACCCCTTATTACCCTCAGGCCAACAGCATCGTTGAGAGCACTAATAGATTGGTAAAACGTTTTGCCAAGACCCAGGAATCCGGGTGGCACCTGCAATTGAATGATGCCATCTATCAATTAAAAAATCGTTGGACCAGGGACCGCTGCCCCAAAATTAAGGCCTTTTGTGTTTCTGCTAGCACAATTGCTCCAAAGGCCCATACAAATCCAGAAGAATATTCTATGGGATTCCGTACAGGACAACTCGTATTGGTGAAAATGCCTCAGATTGGGACAGTACCAATGGTGCTAACCACACCCAAAAATCCCTATGCATGGGAAGCTAAAGATTGTTCAGGAAGAATACACCGGATTAGCACCTGGTGGATCTCACCCTCTTTTTAACCCTGTCAGTCAAGTAAAACCGAACATATGCTCTCCTTTTATGTGTTTACAGGAACCCTAAATGAAGTGCACCTGGAGAAGACGGATCAAGCTACGCTGACCTGGAGTGCATCCAGGGGATCCTCTCACTCGTCTTGGCTGTAGTATTATTTCTACTGTGTGTAATAATTTGGAAACTTGTTTAAAAAAAAAATAAAAAAATGCACCAGCGAGATAAATTCATAACATTATGGCTCATCTTGTCAATGCAACTCCCATTTATCTGTAATCAAAAGGATCCAACATGGCCATGGTCTCAAGCTTATGTTAGGCACAATGGAGTTATGGGAACGCCAAAGGTAACTTTAAATTTGGCTACTGTGGTTATGCACGGATCTGAGGTATTTTTAAGACATGAGTGGACCTAGAACCGATGGTACCCACTCCTAAAAGCAAAAATCGGAGAGGAAATCCAAGTAGGGTGCCGAATGATCAACAGATCAACTCATGAAAAGGCTACGTGAATAATAACAGCTGATGATTTTTTGATCCTAATAGCCACCAAACACTGTGTCCTTAAGGAGTGGGATTGTTGGCACAACTTTGGTGCAACCCACCACTGTGGTTTTCCTTTGGCAGCAAAATAAAATAGGGGTGTTATTCAAGATCCAGATCGACACAATTGAACCTGACCCAACTACAGCACCCAACTTGATTTTATCTTCTCCATCTGATGTACCTATCGATAACCACACAGAAATGACACTATGGAGTGGAACCAGAAATCTACTCCCTCATTCTGCAGCCTTTGGTGATGAACCCTGGGATTATACATTGTGAGATAGTGCCAGCATTGGAACACCCTAGAACAGAAGGGATCTGAACCTTTCAACCTTGGTAATGCAAGAGAATAAAATTTATCACAGGTATCACAGGGTGTTAGGGGTTGTAAGGGACCTTGGAGATCTCCGAGTCCAACCCCCCTTCCAGAGCAGGATCATATAATCTAGCACAGGTCACAAAGGAACACATCCAGGTGGGTTTTGAAAATCTCCAGAGAAGGAGCCTCCACAACCTCTCTGGGGAACCTGTTCCAGTGCTCTGTGACCCTTATAGTAAAGAAGCTCCTCCTCATGTTAAGGTGGAACCTCTTGTGCTCCAGCTTATATCCATTCCCCCTTGTCCTATCACAGGGCACAAGTGAGAAGAGGCTGTCCCTTTCCTCTTGACACTCAGGCCTCATATATTTATAAATATTTATTATATTTATAAACATACCTAAGATGAGTGGGTTTGTAATGACTCTCCTCGGCTGGCTAAACTCTAAGCCATCTCAGGAAAGAAAATACAAATTAGTTGTTGAGTGACTAATGGATCTACTTATCACAGGCCCACTGAAATTAAAACAGTCCATGTTGATTCTACTAGACCCGAGTACTATAATACTGAGTGTTATAAAATAATGGAACCAAACTTAAATTGCTGGTATAATTTTACTTTTACCAAACCCAGAGTTGTGTATCGTCTTTGGGGTCTCAGAGGCACAGAATTATTGTTTGAATTTATGATTGATACAGCATCATCTGTATCTGCTGTGAAGGACACAAAACCTCTGTCCCCATCAATGGCTAGAGAAATACCTACTCAGCCTCCTATTAGCTTAACTCCTTATGGTTTTGATGTTGGTCCTTATATAATTAAAAACACAGGTCAACAACAAGTGTTGTTCAACCCTTCATACTCTCTCAAACGAGTAGAATTATCAATGCAGACGAATATCTCTGTGATCAAGCCGGCCTGCTCACCATTTCTGAGCACATCCTTTGCAGGATGGTCAGCATGGCTTCATGGATGGACTCTCACCCCTTCCAGACGATCAAAAAGGGATGTGACAGGGAGTTCTGAACAGCATAGATGCGGAGGTGCTTGCAAACAAACTGTCTACAACTGGTGACTTAAACAGGTTAAAACAACCCTGCAGTCCTCCCTCCTAGCTCAGGGAACTAACCAATGGCTTTTATCAAATATATTACCTCAGAGGGAAGAAATCGGTGAAAAGGACCACCAGCTAATCCTAGATGCTCTCGATGCAACTCAGAAAAATGTCTCTCTGGCTCTTGGTTGCGTTCAAGCTCAATTATGGATGCAGTCAACAGCAGCCACAATTATACGGAAAGGTGAAGAAGGTACCTTACCCACTGAAATTCGGAAAATGGTGTGGGATAATGGACTTGATTTTGGGAGAAAATTTCAATCCTGGTGGCATCTGGTTAACTTCACTTATGAACCCACTGAGAGTAAAGACACTGCTTTTGTCTTAACCATATGCAATGCTTCAGCATATACCATATACCACATCATTGGGTTGGGACTCAACCACCAGAGGAATATACTCTACCTAATAGAGCATAGAGTATGGGCCCAGCAAAATGGAAACAAGTGGCAAACGATTGATGTTGATGCCTGCATTACATGAGAACAACGAGGATTCATTTGTGAAAGTAATACCATTAAGGCACAAGATGTTTGCCTCAACACTGAACAAAATGTTTGCCATTTTGAGATATACCCCAATGAGGCCCAAGACACTATGCTTATATATATTGGGAAAGGATGTGTTTGCATGAGAACTTTTTGTAACTTTGTACTTGTTGATGACATTATTGTAAATACAAACAATCACTCAAATGTTTGTGCTTGTAACTTTACAAAAATTGTAGGCTGTGATTTTAATTATTCAGCTCCTGTAACATCAGTTTTTGCAGTTCAATTATACGTTGATTTATAACCTACCACTTATCCCTATTGGAATGAATCTCACATTGGTGAAGAAACTCTTGCAACATGAAGATCTGAAGCAGTTGCTGAGGCAGGCCCAAGAAAATGGACAAAGGACTCTAATTCCATGATGTGGAAGAAATACATCGTTCCAGCACTCGATGTATTTCTTCCACATCACGGTGGACGGTAATTAGTCAAAAGAGACGGAGGACATAAATGGTGGGACGCTCTTTTTGGATAGTCACCAACCGCTATGGGGACCTTCAACAAGATGCTCCATCTAAACTAACAGTGCCCTATTAGTGAATCCGTGCCATGGTAGTTAAGCCAGACTGAACGCGACCAGACTAATAGTGCCAAATTGGACATCACTCAGAATCTAAACCTAGCCGCCCCCAGCCCCTCTGATATCTGAGGACCATCTGGAATGCAAGGGGGTTTATTTTCTGACAAATTATTTTGTGACACAGCCTGTCTTGACTTTTCCTCAAAACTGCTAATTTAATTGTGGACACTCCCTTTCCCAGTGCCTTTTCTGCTTGCAGTAAGCACACTGATTCTTTCCTAAGGGTATTGTGGCCCCTAGTGTTCTACCAGGAAACCTTTTGCCCCCGGGGCCCCAATAGCCCTGTCCTCTAACCTTACCAGTTTCCTGGGCTATGGTTGCTGCCAATATCTTACTATCTTCAAGCTTTTATTTTCTCTGTTGATATATACTTTCGAGGGTTTTTATAACATTTTTTCTAATGAGTGGGCATCTGCCCCCTCTAACTTCAGTTGTTTCTATTTTATGTCTGCACTGTATTGTCCCATGAAAATGTGGACCAATGAGACAGCATCTGTTTCATTTTCTGGATTCAAATCACTATCATTTCTTGCAGCTTCTGTTAATCTTTCAAGGAAAGAAGAGGGATCTTCATCTTTCCCTTGAATGACTTGATATGATTTAGACCAATTCTTCGACTTTGGAATAGCATTCTGGATACTATACAAAAATCAAGCACTGGTATTTGGTTAATAATAATCTCTGAGCAGGTTTAATAGATCACAATTAGGGTTGTGAGGAGGAAAATGATCCTCTATCCTCCCTGCTTGTGAATCCTGTACATGCACTCATTCTGCCTCCTCTTTAGCCTCTTTTTTCCAATCCAGAATCCCAGGGCCTGTGCACCAAACCTCCACGGATCGGGGGGGGAGGGGCTCTCCCTGACAAAATGTTGAGTGTGCACTGGAGATCCTACCATCCATAGGTCCACAAAGCCTCAGGAGGAGGGTCCTATCTGGGTCACCAAAAACTGTTACCAAATTAAGAACTCTAACAATTTAGCATTAGAAAGCAGGCATTATTTTATTCAGCACTAGGTGCATGGGGGATCTTTCCTCCTAACATGTACCACCGCTTGGTTCAGCTTCATTCCTTATTTAATCATAAAACATCCCTATTCATTCTATTTCCCAAAATCGCCATATATATACAAAGTATTTACCAAAACTTATTATAGTATTTAAATCATCTCAATTCACCTTTTTTTTTGTGCCTTCAGATGGTCTCTAGGGGTCTCTTGTAGTCTCTCAGAATAGTTGTACCTCAAAGTCCTTCTGCGCAGGGCTGCTCTCTATCCAAAAGAGAGATCTCTCATCACCCAGTCTGTACTAATAATGAGGGTTGTCCAGACCTAGGTGCAGGACCTTGTCCTTGGTCATGTTGAACCTCATGAGGTTCACCTTGGACCACCTCTCCAGCCTATCCAGGTGCCTCTGGATGCCATTCCATCCCTCTGGCATATTGACCACACCACTCCGCTTGGTGTCATACACAACTTGCTGAGGATGCACTCGTCCTGCTGTCTATATCATTGATGACGATATTAAACAGCATGGGTCCCAGCATGGACCTCTGAGATACACCACTTGTCACCCATCTCCATCTAGACATTGAGCTACTACCCTCTGAATGCAACTATCCAGCCAATTCCTTATCTACTGAACAGTCCACCTGTTGAACTTCAACTTGAAGAGAAGGATGTTGTGGGGCACTGTTGAGACATAAATGTCAGGTTGTAGTCTTTTAATTTTGCAGCTGTAGGTTTTTTTGTAGAGATAGAACAAATTAACCCTGATAGACTGCTTTGAGCGACCTTGGTTTGTATAGATAAGAGGGACTAACCATACTGGGGAGAAAGCGGACTTTTATCCACCCAAAGAAAACATATAAAACATGCAGAAGAAATTCTCAAGCTTTTGGAGGTGGTGCAGATGCCGGGAAAGGTGGCTATTATATATTGCAAAGCCCATCAAAAAAGGAACACTGCTCAGGAGTTGGGCAACTCCTTGGCGGACCATGAAGCCAAGCGGGCAGCTGAGGAAAGTATTCCAGAAGTGCAGCCCTTGGTCCCAGAGGGTAAAATACGGGTTGACTGTGAGCCCAGGTATTCTAAAGAGGATCAGAAATTAATTGAGGATTTGGGTGGGAGGATAGAAGGAGCTAAATGGGCCAGAACTCCACAGGAGACAAGAGTAATACCATTTGCATTACTGTAGGCCATAGTCATGGCAGAACATAGAAAGTCTCACTGGGGAACAGAGGCCTTGTATCAGTATTTGAAACTATTATTAATTGCCCAGAATTTGTACACTACTGTTCAACAAGTGACATAACAATGTGAAGTGTATCTGCAGAATAACCCTAAAGCAGGCCCTAGAGCACAGGTTGTGCAAATAGGAAAAGGAAATCCAGGACAGCAATGTCAAATTGATTTTTTCAGAACTCCCAAGAAAAGGGGGGTTTCGATACTGGCCGGTCCTAACAGACACTTTTTCAGGATGGCCAGAAGTGTTCCCCTGATGAATTAATAAGGCTAGGGAAGTAACAAAGGTACTATTGCAAGAAATAATACATAGGCTTGGAGTTCATGCAATATTCTCATCTGATCGAGGGTCACATTTTATCGTGAAGATCGTGCAGCAGGTTAGCACACTCTTAGGAATAGACTGGCAATTGCATACCCCATACAATCCGCGATCAAGTGGACAAGTGGAAAAGATGAACCACCTGATCAAGATGCAAATTCTAAAATTAGGACAAGAAGCCAGTCTGCCCTGGCCTCAGTCATTACCTCTAGCACTAATTAGAGTAATTAGAGAATTAGAACTAAGCCTAGAATGAAGGAAGGGCTGAGTCCTTTTGAAATACTGTATGGGAGACCATATACTGTGCAAGCAGGGGCATCCACTGAAATTGGGAATGAGGTACTAACTGATTATATGATAAATCTGCAAAAGCAACTTTTGTTAAACTCCCATACAGCCATCAAGATTAAAGAGTAGGCTTCATGGATACATTGTACCAGAGACATTGGCTTTGATTTTGATACTTATAATCTAATGTAATCTAGCAGGTGCAACTTTTGATGTTAATGTTTACGTATCTTTTGTAAAAGTATTGTAAAATGTACTAACATTAGTGATTGTTGGGTACGTGGGCAGGACGAGTTTAAGACCCCACTCTTTGGGATCCTAGTAAGTAATTGGACCGACTTGAACCCGTATGCATTACATGATATATATATTACCTTGTATATTTATTGGCACAATGGCACAGATAACTTACCAATAATGACGGTGAACCCCTCCATCCTGAAAGGTGTAGCTCTCCAGAATAGAATGACTCTGAACATAATAACAGCTACTGTTGGAGGAGTGTGTACCTTGGTAAATACAAGTTGCTGTACTTATGTAGCTGAGTCACGTCAAACAGAAACAGATATCCAGAAAATTTGGGAACGTATTTGGGAAAAGTTTTGCACCAAGTAGCTGAAGAGGGAACTAGATGGGGACCCCAAGAGCGTTGGGGGAAATTAACCTCGTGACTGCCAAGTTTTGCCTGGCTCAAACAGCTGTTCATTTTAATAATAACTGTAACTGCTTTAGAATTTGTAGTTTCTATTTTGTTTAAGTATTTTGTGAGTTGCACCAAGGAAGCCACAGATGATTATGGACGGTGGAAGAAGCATCAGTTAAGGAAGAGGGTAGAAAGCAGTAGATATTTTGCCAAAATTCTCAAGAAAAATGGGGTAATATAGCAAAAGAATTTGCAAAAGGAAGAAGAAAAGGGGGGAATTGAGACATAAATCTAGGGTTGTAGTCGTTTCATTTTGCAGCTGTAGCTTGTTTTGTATAGATAGAACACACTAACCCTGATAGACTGCTTTGAGTAACCTTGGTTTCTATAGATACAAGGGACTAAATATGAGCTAAGTGGGAGCAGAGAGGAGCCTCCAGAGATAAACTAGATTATGCCAGTTCTGCAGTTGCTGGCTCAGCTCAACCTTTCATTCTGAGCCAAAGGTAAAAATATACTGCGAGGAAGACTGTGGGCCTTCCTCCAGAAGACCCCAGCCCACGACCACCAGACAACAGTGCACAGGCGTCAATGGGAGAAGACACATGATAATGAGCTCCCAGGAGTAATTATAATAACCACCCCCATTCCTGGAATTAATTGCAATAACCCCTCCTTTGCCAATGAATATGTATGTTTCTAATTATAAATAATTGCTTGCTTTGAAGTACGACAAGAAGTTCAGAGGAGTGATCCCCCTTGCGCCCGGTGCTGTAATAAACATACCTACTTTATAACCTATGCCAGGTTGTAGAGTTTGATTCCGCATGTCACTGTGTCAAAGGCCTTGCAGAAGTCCAGATAGATGGCATCCATAGTTCTTCCCTTTTCCACTGATGTAGTCAATCCACTTTAGAAAGCCACTAGGTTGTTCAGGCAGGACTTGACATTGGTGAAACCATGCTGGCTTTCTTGAGTCATTTCCCTGCCCTTCATGTGTCTTAGCAGAGCTTCTAGGAGGATCTGTTCCATGATCTTCCCGGACACAGAGGTGAGGGTGAATAGATCCTATTCTTGCCCTGAATGTTGAAGTATTGAAGACATTAGGAGAAGACACTCTCATACAAGAACAGCTAAACAGGAACAGTACATGTCACAACATACCCTGTGGTCTCTCCTGCATGACTATGGAAAGAATATGAGCAGATGGGATGGAAATCCTAACTCTGCTCTACAGGCACGAGTACACTACTTACAAGGTAAAACAAAGAGAAGAGAGAATTCTTCTAGGATGAGAAGGACTGCTCCAATTTACTGTGGGCAGTCCTCTGATCCTAGTACATGGGCCTCAGGTCCAAACACGAGTAGGGGGAATGAAAATGCAATACCTGTATCTCGTACCAGTCCTGTAAATTATGTACAGCCTGTGAACTATATAAGCCCTGTAAATCCTGTGACATGTAAATGCTGTGAACCAGGTAAACCATGTGAACCTGATGAACTACAGAAACTCACTTGGCAATTATGGACATTACCCTCAGAATTAGAGGGGCCCTGCCTCCAGGCAGGTGGAGGGGAGGGACAACAGAGTTTATTGGACTGTGTGGATTTGATGGCCTGTCACATTTGAACCACAAAAGTATAGAGCCCTGGAATATACTGGTGCACCCTACTGGAATCGAATCATAAAAGGACAGAGTCCATCACTATTACTAGAGTGACTGAAGGACTTAAAAAAATGGACTATATTGGAGGATGAAGTGACCCTAACTGTGAATAAGTGGGAAAGGCACCATATAGTGACTGGTCGAGATAGCCCATGCATCCTTGGCATAGATCTCCTCAGGAAAGGTTATTATAAGGACCCAAAAGTGTATCGATGGGTTTTTGGAATAGCAGCTGTAGCAGCTGGGGACACTGAACAGCTGACTGTCTTGCCTAAACTTTCAGAGGAGTCTGCTGCTGTGGGGCAGATGAGAGTTGAAGACCAAAAGGTGCCAGTTGCTACTAAAATGGTGCATTGGTGACAATATCATAGCAATCAAGACTCTGTAGTTCCTATGCAGAAGTTGATCCATCAACTAGAGGGTCAAACAGTGGTTAGAAAAACTTGCTCACCCTTTAACACTCCTATATAGACAGTGTGAAAATCTAATGGGGAATGGAGATTAACAGTGAACTATCGTGGCCTGAATGAGGTTACACCAGCGATGAGTGCTGCTGTGACAGACATATGAGAACTGCAATATAAACTGGAGTCAAAGGCACCTAAGTGGTATGCTATCATTGACATTTTTAATGTTTATTTTTCTCTATCTCTAGAGCACCACAGTGAAGGCCACAGTTTACTTTCACCTGGAGAGGAGTCAAGTACACCTGGATTTGACTGCCCTGGGGTGGAAACACAGCCCTACCATTTGACATGGACTAATCCAGACTGCACTGGAACAGTATAAAGCTCCAGAACACCTGCAATACATTAATGACATCATAGTATTGGGTAACACAGCAGA
>JANHFX010004835.1:26388-38422 GCA_027560015.1 Chloroceryle amazona | reverse complement strand
GGAAGAGGAGGCTGAGGGGAGACCTCATCACTCTCTACAACTACCTGAAAGGACATTGTAGAGAGGTTGGTGATGGTCTCTTCTCTCGGGTAATTAGTGATAGAACCAGAGGGAATGGCCTCAAGCTGAAACAAGGTGGATTTAGACTAGACACTAGGAAAAAATTCTTCACGGAAGGAGTGGTGGGATATTGGAATAGGCTGCCCAGCAAGGTGGTTGAGTTGCCATCCCTGGATGTGTTTAAGAATCACTTAGATGTAGTGTTGGGAGATATGGTCTAGGGGTGTAGAGTAGGGTGAAAGGTTGGATGATCCCATGGGTCTTTTTCAACCTAGATGTTTCTATGATTCTGTGATTCTAATTCTGTTCAGTGATTTTACTTTTCAGCACGGTTCTTCTAATTAACTGCAGTTTCTGAAGTTAGCAGCCTGTTTTCCCAGACAGTGTCTGCTGTTAGCAGTGATGACACCCAGTGTTCAGAGTTAGTACCAAAGTTTGGTGTGCAGACCAAGGCCACTTCTGGATCTTGTGTACCACATTGGGGGTGCAGAAAGTACAAGGTGGCACCTGCAGGGAGAAGCAGCCAGAACAGGTGACCCCCAAACTGACCAACAAGGGATTCCAGCCCATATACATCATATTCTATATAAAGCTGAGGGATCATGAGGGTCTCTTCCCTCTTGGCCTGCTCTGCCGGCCTTGCTTGGCTTGGGTCCTCTTCCAGGTTTACTTACTTCCAAGAAGGACTCTGTCCCTTCTGCCTTTGATCCTGATCTGTGTGTTCCTAAATCCAGTGCCAGAATCTAGCTCCTAAACACACCTCCCGTCTGCTGTTGGGCCCAGTCTTGGACTCTCCCAGTTCCTGTTCCACAGCATCAGTTGTGACAGTGATGTAATTACCATCGGGGGGCGGGGGGGGTTGGATTTGATACTGGTTTTGCATATATTTGTATATATTTCATCAAAGGTGTTCTAGTTCCCTTTCCTAATCTCTAAGTCTCTGTCTCTTATTTCCCTTCTCTTCCTCTTTGGGGAGGGAGGGTGTTAACAGAGACCATCTGTTACAGGTCTGGCAGGTTGCCCTGACCCTAAACCGTCACAAGGATTATTGAGGTTTTTGTGGCTTATTGCTTTTCTAATTCACATTTTAAAAAATTGTGAATGAATGCTTTGGATTGATAGCCTATTTGCATATAGATCTTACTGCATGTGGTATACAAAATGATTTGTATACAAATAATTTTAATTGTTTTGTGATGTTTTACACTTGGAATTTGTATGGGATTTACTTTATGTGAAATTCAATAGAACTAAGTGATATTTTTTAAATACTATGACTGCTGTCCTTTTGATACCAGGCTATGGACTTATCATGATAATAAATAAAAGCAGCATAATGTTTTTAAAAATATAGAGGGTATGGTTTCTAAGTAAAGTTGAGTACATTAAGACAGGAGATGTTTTGTCTGTCCAGGCACCTACCTTCTAGGTTTCTGAAGAATTGTAAAGTATTATGAAAAGACTATTATCAGCTTGTAGAACTGAAATGACAGAAATTAATTTTTTTAACGGTCTTTCAAAGTGTTTCCTTTTCAGAAGACCATTATAGCCCAGACTCAGAAAAGCATATCAATCTGTGAACAAAAATGAACTGTTTATAAGTCTTTTACTTATACTTCAATGTTTGCATGAATTATTTGCTAATATCACAGCTTTTATCGGTAGTTTAAAATGCTGGAAAACTGAAACATTATAAAGCATCTGCCTTGAAAGAACCTGAATGAACCTTGAAAGAACCTATCTGTGCAATGGCAGAGCCTTGAGGATTTAAGAATCTGTACCCTTCTGAATTTCCTATCTGATTTTTATGTTCATAACTGGAACATGCAAATGTTTTGTACCCACTTCTGAATTTCCTATCTGATTTTTACGTTCATAACTGGAACATGCAAACATTTTGTGCCCACGGGGGTGTTTGTAATCCCATTTCTAATAATCAGGAAAAAAAGTAAGTTACGTGTTTTAAATGCCTTGTTGATAAGCATTTCAAAAGGATGATTCAACACAAGCACTACCTGGGATTATCTACAGTAGATTTCCCTGTCAAAGAAACATTTTTCCTATGAGAAGTTTTTCTCTGCTTCTATGCTGTTGAAATTGTTTTAAAATTTTTTGTTTGTTTGTTTGGGTTTTTTTTTGTGTCTGTCAGTGTACTCCTGCAAATGACATAACATCCATCCTGTAAGAAATTACTACCTTTTTTTCCATTTTCTTTGCCTAATTTACAATGTGTTCAAAGCTACATACAGGTATAATACAATAAAAGAAGAATTACTTTAGTATAAATGGTCTTTACTATTACTGCAGTCAGCACTGTACAATTTTCCTATGTTCTTTAGTTTATTGAATGGCTGATAAAAATGATGTGCTGTATGTTTGAAAGAAGCACAAAAAAAAAAAAAGAAGGTACTTGATTGTT
This sequence comes from Chloroceryle amazona, assembly GCA_027560015.1. Lineage (NCBI taxonomy): Eukaryota > Metazoa > Chordata > Aves > Coraciiformes > Cerylidae > Chloroceryle > Chloroceryle amazona. Next base: position 35,943 of record JANHFX010004835.1, on the reverse strand, counting down.
GCCAATGCTTCTTTCTCCTTTTTACAAAAACTCTTCAGAGACTCAAGATGCATGATTATCTAAAATTGCCTTTTCTTTATAGGTCATTCAATAACATATTTCCATATTTATGCAAAATGCATGAAATTCAAAATTGTGATGGATGCAGCCTTATAACTAAGTCCACTAACCAGCCTTTAGAACTTTATTGTGTGTGTTGGAAAACTGTTTCCTCTAGTTTTGATATAAAATTCAAAACATTCAGAATAATTTTCTTGAGTGTTAAAAGCAAGACTCTTTATTTTTCATGTCAGTTCAGTTTTTAGGAACTAAAATATTATAACTGCACATCTCTTGAAATGGTAAGGCCTAATTTGAGAGGAATTTTTCTAAACAAATACAAATGTAAACCTGATTCACAATACCTAAATTTTATCAGGAAGAAGATTAAAGGATGAAGTTGTCGCACTAAAATTGTCATACTAAATTGTCACACTAAATTTTTGTATTTACTTATTTTGTAAAAATTGTAAAATTTTGTATTTACTTATTTGCTCTTTTGAAAGAGTGGGAGACACTTGGCTGAGATAGAGGTGGCTGAGCCGGTTCCTACTGATCCAAAATTACTGTTCCAGATGAGGAGCTCTGCTGCACACTTGGCTGGAAGTCCATGTGGAAGGACCTGGCAGTTATAATAAAGGCAGAGATGGATTAACTTTTCAGAGTCTTATCAAGGAGACTTTGATGTAGGAGATGGGGGAAAGTACAGAATAGATTTGAAGGGAGATGGCAATGGATGAATGCCATCAATGTAAAACAATAGAAAAGGAGAGAAGATCTGTATGGGTCGAGCTGAAAAATAACCTGAAAGGATGATGATTTTTCTGTCTGTCTCAGGATGAGGAGGTAGGTTTTTCCAGAAAATACATGAATTTCTGGAAAGGACCTGAAAGATCTGGATTGACTTATTTATCCAGGTTTCCCAGTTAATAAAGAATACATCATGTCTAGTTGTCCATCTTCTTTACCTCAGTTCCCATGCTACTAATGTAAGAATTCTCTGTTGACAGCTTGGAAATCTCCTTGCATGAGAAAGGAGACCACCTCACTGAATCGTGTGTTATATCAGCATTTTGATTATGATGTCTTACCTTTAAGAAGCACTGTATTTTTAGATGTATATATGCTGTATGATGATATAGTAATGTTATTTACTACTTAAAATGTGTGATTTGAAAAGATGCTCCAACACATATGTCTATAAGTTTAAAATATATTCAATTATTTATGATACAAAAGCCTAATACAAATTAAACAAACAGTATTGTTGCTGTGACAACTCAGTTTATGCCCTTATTTAAAAGAAACAGCAGCAACAACACAGGATTCTTAAGCCTGTAAGTGCAAATATAGACATTTGTATTCAACTTGAAATCTACTTGAGAAATATTTTTGAGTAATATATCGATTTGCAATTGAAACAGTCATGCTTAACTGGCTTACATACAACAGAACACTTAAGCAGCATATCTGAGTACATCAGCAATTATTACTAGTTAGTGTCTTAGTTATAGTGCATTAATAAATAGTTTTCTGCATAATAAAATGAATTTACAGGAAGGAGATACCGCATTTCTTTTAACACTTATGTATTCAGTAAGAAGTCAAAATTTTCCAGCTTCACTGAATAAGGGTAAGAAAGTTGCCAAGGAAAGTATGGTGAATTGGCCGAAATTGCAGCATCCAGCAAAACAACAGTGAAAAGTACACTAAGGTCAATAAAGTATCTATGATGAGGTAGGTCTCATTTCTTTTGTCTTTTTCAGGTTTTCTACAGTCATGATTTTTTTCTTCCTTTTGCCTATCTTTTACTTTTCATGGCAATTCTACCAGGATGAAATGAAAACAAGTAGAATTGATTTCTCTTATCCTCCTGATATTGAGGACAAAGACTTTCTCCAAATACTACACAATACAGTTTTTGGTAGGTGAAAAAGACTGCTGTATTCTATAGAAGTAAGAATCCACAGGAGGCTGCAATGAAAGGACAGTATGAATGTGATTAGAAACAAAGAAAAATGGTCTGTGTTTCAGTGGTGTGCGGTGATGTTTGGGTTTTGGTTTGTTTTTTTTTTTTTTTCCTTGTTATGTTGTTGGAAGAGTGAAGGAGCAAGTCACACTGTTAGCATCAAGAGCAGCAGTGCCCTCCCTGAATAAGTATCTTGGATAAAAAAGTATTCAGTACTCCATTTCCAACAAAGAATGGAGGTGGATACTAAGACAGAGAACATCTTACCCTATCTGGTATTTCACAGTGCTGATGAATGCAGCTCACAAAGTTCAGTGTTTCTATTTCTTTTGATGCCCAAAGAACTAAGAATTTGACCTTTGATTCAATTGCTGCCATCAGCAGCTTGTGTGTTTTAAAAGAACCATTTAGAGCATGAAAGTCTGAGACAGGACAATCAACACCAAAGCCAGCAGCCTGCAATATGATTCAGCCCTTGTCGTTTATGTAGACTGAAAGATTAATATTACTCTGATCTAAATTACAGACTGCTTATGCCTCCTTTTTTTTGTTTGTTTTCTTGTGGGTTTTTTGTTGTTTTTTTTTGGGGGGGTGGTTTTTTTTTGTTTGGTTTGTTTGTTTGTTTTCTTTTATACGTGTATTAAATTCTTAAATTCAGAAGTTAGAAAAAAGAGGTTAAAAAGTGGGATTTTCACAGCATGAAAATATAAAGCTTGAGCCAGCAACATATGAGCACAGGATAGTACAAGGTTAGAGAGATAATTAAGGAAAATCTTTAGCTTTCTAGCTGGAAAATTTAAATTGCTTCCTCCTGAGTTGAACCAGGTGTGAAAATAAAATCTCTTTTCCAAGGATCTAATGTGGAGACATCAGACTGATTTTATAATTTATTTTTCTTTAGTATATTTTTGAAGGTGTTCATTGGTTTCTAACTTAAGTTTTCTTTGTCATGGTGAAATGATGCAGTCATTCTTTTCCTATACCTGCCTCAAATGATGCTGGAAACTATCTCTATCCTAAACCAAATCTCTGGGACAGGTATAAAACTTAAAATGAAAGACAGCTTGATTTGATGAAGAAGTGTGATCCTCTGGCTGAAGAGTTTACAACTCTGTGCTTCTATGGAATAATTTTGATTTCTGTTTGCTGAGATCCTCTATACACACTGAGTGTCCTCATCCTATACTTGAGAATCATGTTCTGTTTTGTTTTCTCTTAGGACTTATGACTTGCAAGCATTAGCAATGGTATCCTTCCTCTACAGGAACATACTTTACTGCTAAAGACATATTACTGGGAAGCAGGAGATAGGGGCTAGAATTCTCAGACCTGGAGAAAGCAATTTAAGAAAAGTTTTTGAAACAGAACTGGAAAGTTTCATAACAGCTCTCATGTCCCGTGTTTGTGAATGGAAGTGATTGTGATTCTTAATGAACTTCTGTATCATTCTGCTACTTTTTGTGCATTGCAGAAATAGTACTGAATTTCATGTGTCTAATCTCTCATAATTAAGGTCTATTTGCATAAGTATTCCATAAAATAGTGCAACTCTTTGTAAATTGTGAAAACTTTTTTCTTGATGTCAGTCGTTGGTCAAGAAGACCTGCTTCTTAAATCTTTGATCACTACGATCAGCCATGATCACCATGCTCTCTGCTTGCCTAATTTGATATTTTCAGGACTGAAGTAAATTGAATTATATAATAAATTTTATAACGTTCTATGTATTGTTCTGTACTGGCTGTACTTCAGGATATGACGGATGTCAGCCCTGAAATCTGTACATGGTTGTTGAATCTTTTTCAGAAAGTGCCAGATAACCTTAATTTTAAAAAAAAAAAAAAAGAAGATCAGAGCTGATTAATCTTTGCTTATTTTTTGTAACTTTGGATATCATTCATCTGCATGTAAATGCTGTTGATTTACTGAGTGTTCTTCATTGTAAATAAAAATGCTCTTATTTAATGTAACTGCAACTGGCAAAATCTGTGGGAGCCATCTTTTCAGAATGATAAGGTACTTTACTGAAAACATTCCAAGTATATATAATAAATAGAAACATCAGATTTGTACGTGAAAATTTCTTAAGTTTTTTTCACTGTTATGTGACATGATACAAGGAATCTGATTTTAGATACATAAAAATGTAGGATGAAAATGACAAAACACTTCTTATTTTTTTGTCAGGAGCAAAGCAATGTCAACAATAAGCTACTTAATGTATGTAGGGAAGCAAAACTAATGTCAGGATTATTTCTGAGCATTATCCATGTTTATGAATGATATTGTGCAGAAAGGTTCCTATACAGAATTGTACACAACCTGCATTTTAAACAAATTACGAGGCGCAGAAACATGCCTATATTCTTCTTAGAGGAAGATTCATCATATTTTCACTTTCTGATATAAGAGCTCACCAGAGCAGTACATCAGGTAATTAAAATACATTAAACTTGACTCTCCAAGCATTTAGTTTTGCTAAGCAGTGAAATTATGTAAGAGCAGAATAACGGAGCAAGCTATGAACCTTGCACAATATTGCAGTGTTTTGGGTAGTCAGGTTTGTACATCTTGGGTATGACATAGTGTCATCACATTATGAACTCATAAAGGTGATTCAACATCATATTGACTTATGAAAGAACTTTAAAGAAAAGTCACATATGAGAAATGGTGACTGAAATATTATTTAACAATCATCCTTTGAGAAAAATGTGACTATGTAATGCAGGTCCCGAGTAGGAAAAGCTAAGGTTTGCAATTTGTACTTACCCAGTATCTCCAATTAGGTGTACATTTCTTGGAAGGTGGGGAAAGGGAGTGAGAATCCTTTTCAACTGAAATCTCTCCTCACCTTCCCCCCCCACCCCCAGCCTATACCAAAAAAAAAAAAAAAAGGGAATTTCAAAATGGTTTTGTTTGGTTGTTGTTGCTGTTCTGAATAGGTCTCCTTCTCTGATATTTCTTTGTCTGAGGGGAAGATCTGCCTCTGTTGTTAATATATCATTGCACATATCATATGTGAGAGGCCCCAGTCCAAGATAATTCATTAGTGATTTTAGGAGACTAAAGCTGAAACTCAGTTTGCTTCCTTCCTCTAGGTTGGTCTCAGGCATGCATAAGAATAGGTATAGTTTGGTCTTGATATGAGGAAAGATGTTATTCTGAGCAGCAGTCGTTTTAGATAAATGTATGCAGCTTTTGCATACAAAGTCTGAATTAATTTTGTCTGTACATATGAACCAAATTCCACTATTTGGTTAGAAAACATATTTTAGAGTTTAACTGTCTTCACTATTACCATTTCCCCGTTTTGGTGCAAAATCAAACAGCTCTAAAAGCTGTGGGAGAAAACATAGGGTCTGTTTCAGCTAATGTGCCTTTTTTTTTTTTTTTTTTTTTTTTGTGGTGGGTGGGGTTGGTACCTTCCTCCTACAATAACGACCATCCTTCATGCCTTGGTAGTTCGAAAAAAATAAAAGTAATTTGTGTTTAGAGATTCAAATTTACTCTGCATTTTCTATACAGAAAGCTGTGGAAAAATAATTTAGTAAGCAAATCATAAGCTGCAAGTTCTACTATGATAGGAATACCTGCTCTTTAATGGAGTCATGCCTATAACCTGGTGTTGTATCCAGCTGCTTTTGTTCTTGCCACTTAATCTCGTAGTAACTTTCACTTGTCTTGACAGTGGTATCTGGAAGTATTTGAAAGGCTTGGCTTCTTTCCTGTTCAGTGTTCAATTCCTGTGTGTATGCTCTAATGAATACTGCTGCATAGCACATTGAAGTAAACATTTTAAATGTGTGATCACTACATTCACTTGAATTCTTCTGTCTCATTTGACAAGCACATCAACACAGTACCTATGATTAAGCCTTAATGTTGCGATATATGGTGTGACAATTCCTGTCGGGGTGTGGTGAGGTATACCAGGCTAATCAATGAAATCGATGACCCTGCAAAAGTACTGAACAAACAGGAGCAGGAATGAAACAAAGTTTTCACAACTGTGGATAGTGATTGGCTAAACCGGTTTGCTGCTTGTTTGTGGCCAAGAATGGACCTGATTGTCTAAACCATGCTAGTCGCTTGTTTCGAAGATGGGACCTGCTTGTTACTTCGACAAGGAGATGAAGTGAAGGACGGGTGAAGGACAGAACCGGTGGGGAAGACTAAAATCTTCATCGTGGGCGACCACCAGAGAGACCACCAGGACAGAGAACACATGTGCTAAAGCGGGAACACACCCCTTCCAAGAACTAATTATAATGACTCTCTCTTTTATGAATATGTATTAAGTGACAAGTATAAAAGATGATCTGTTGTTGGCTCGGGTGCTCATGCTGGTAGAGCACAGGCTCTCCCCGGGCACCCAGAGCTGTTTACTTGCCTTTTATTAACCCCATTTAATAAACATAAATGTTACTAATTAAGGAATTAAGTCTTTATTCATAACAATGTCTTTCTGAATATGTAACACACAACTTGCTTTTCTGTGAGGAATTCTTTGTCATTGCTCTTCCTTTCCTATCTTCTGTGTACTTTTAGACTAACCTTTCTTCCTTCCATTTTATCATGTTTTTTTGCATATCAGTAAGAATCTGTTCTCTGTTAAGACTAGCTTGCCTGCAGTTTTTTTTACAGTTTCAGTATTAAAATATGGATCAGTTTTTGTAGGTGAAAAGCAGATGCTATATCTGAATAAGTAAAAACTGTCGGGCTTTTTTCACAACAACAACAACAAAAATCTAAATCTATAGGTGCCATTGCTTTTGCATATATTTTCGTCAGGTTCCTTTTTGGTAGATACTGCAATTTCTGTGTGCGACCTGTAAGGTATTTAAATGCTTTCTGTGTTTGCATGCCAACTTTCCTTAATTTTAGTGAGGGTTTCATATGCTGAGTCCTAATTTAGCAAACATCATGTGGCTTTATCTTACTTTGATGGTTCTCACTGCTCTCACTGATTTCTTTAATGTGGTTTGGACCAATATAAGCTTTCCAGAAAGAAATTTATGTAAGGCACTTACAGTGGTCAAGAATAGTGGTAAAATGGTAGATGTTTATAAATAAGGATATGAAAAGTAGTAGCAAAACGAAAAGAATGATGAGGGAGGCAGAAAGAGGAGACTTAAGAAGTCATGAGGAAAATCCTATTAAATCATCATTTACTTCTTACCAACCCTACAGTGTTAACACCCTTCTAGCTGTACCAAGCACATGATAATTGTCTTTAATAAAAAATGATGAATTGAATTGTATGCTGTCATGATTAAGCTGTACCATTTAAATTTTAATTAATTTCTTTGTGGGTAGCTACATTCCTTTTTGGGAATGTTCTATTGTACCGCCATTCTTTGTTTAGGGCTGCATGTAGTGACAAACAAAAGAATCAGCCCCCTAAACCAGTTTTGATAAAATGCTAAAATTTCAGAGTATAAAAGCTCTGTGCAGACCATGGAAGGAATGGTTTGTTGCAGAGTGTGTTGGTGTATACTTAGTGAGGGAGAACAACCACTGCTACCTGCTGGGTTTCATGTTTCACTGTGAACTTCAGTTCATGTTCAGCAGAGGGCTTGATCCTTCCAAGGGGATTAGTTTTGCATTAAATTCTCCCACTTTCAGAGATGAAATCCAAAATTAAAAGCAAACTTCTGAGTCTCAGCCTTAGTCTGCAGTCATAAGTGTCATTTTCAGTTATATGCTGCCAAACAACAGGGCTGACACACCAGATGTGTCAACTCCTGACTTTATCATCTATATCAGTGTTGTGTAAAATTTATTAAGCCCTGCAGGAAATAAAAATGCAGCGTTTTAGTTTGTATGCTTACCATATCTTTTGTAGCTGGAATGAGCAGAGTCAGGCAGCTGAGTGTGTACTTGCTCCTAGAGGCTTACATGTATGGCAGGTCAAAACCGCACTGTATCACAGTTAATTCTATGGATGCTTTCCATAAATATGAAGTTGCATTTTGGTGGACATCCTAAGTCAAAGTAATGAAAGCTAATTTCATGTTTATTGCAGGTTTTTATGCTAACATGTACCTTTGACATTGGTAGAAAAATTATGACAGGTGGTTAAAATGGTTTAGTAATTATACAAATATCTCTGACCATTGCCATTTAAATTCACTACAGAAACTGTGCGGATATGTCAAAAAGTTTAATCCTTCAAAATAAGCTCATGCAGGCACAAGAAAGGACAGGATTGTATTTGAGGTGTCACCCTAGCATCATAAAAGGTCTGGTTTGTCATTTTTTCTGGCTCACATTCCTTTTTGGGAATGTTCTATTGTCCTTGTACCACCATTCTTTGTTTAGGGCTGCATGTAGTCAGCATCTTGTGAACAGCTGTGGAAGTTTTATAGCATCCAAAATGCAGCTCTCCTGGTCATAGGGTGCAGGTCCAAGGTTTCACAACTGAAAATTAGGCTCAGAGTGAAGAGCAGCAAGAGTGATAATACAGAATTGAGAGCAGTGGTTTATTATTCCTGCCTATTCTCTCTTTCTTTCCTCAAATGCTGCAACTCAGTTCACTTTTTTTGTAAGCTCTGATCATCACGCCATGCATGTCACTACTTTACCATGCTCCATTTTCAGGGGCATATTGACATTCAGTCTCAAATAGCATTGAATGTAATTAAAGAGGCAAGAAATCCATGTTACGTCTTCATGATACTGTTTATAGTTCTGTAGATCAGCCTGTCTGCAGAAGAGCTGTGTGACTGATGTAACTGCTGCTGCCTGCTTAGAAACTGTTTTCTCACCCTTTGTGACTTCCTTACAATGTGGTTGTGAAGCTAATTACATGAAGCTAATTTCTGTTTTAAAACAGAGATAGTGGGATGTTTGTGCATTGCTAAGGTAATCAACAATTTATATATATGAAGATTATCTAATTTTTTAGTGATTTTTGAATTTTTAAAGGCTGATACAGAAACAGTAATGATTGTACGCACAGGAATAATTTACAATAGCTCTTTTATTTGGTGAGCTAAGCTAAGATGCTTTGTAATACTTCTGCAATATTTTGTATTCAGTATTGCACTGCTGATGCAGAACTTCTCTGGCAATATCACGTTTCTTTTCTGCCCTCACCTACGTTCAAGTGAATTTAAGACCTGAGAATTGGTGTGCTACTTCCCAAAGGGATGTGAGACCTATCATCCCTCAAAGGATAGGTTTTTTACAGCAATGCATGTAGTAAAAAGTTAAACTGGAAAGATTTGTCTTTGCCACAGTAATCAAAATATGGAGGTCCCTGTCATTTTAAACCCCCACAGACATTGTTGAGACATGGATATTTGTCTGTGTGTTTAACACTGTTTTGAGGAATGTGTTACAGTAAAATGGGGCAGACTTGAATAGGTGTAGCAGTGTAACAGGTGACATCACTTCTGTGCTGCTAGGACCAACTGCTGCTGGTGGTATGCTCCATAACTGTGCTCCAGTACAGATCTGGGTGGATGTGGTAGTTAGGGTCCGGCGTTCGGAAGTTTTCCGCGTTGTACGGGAAGGTAGGGACAGCTTGATAGCCAATAGCG
>JANHFX010004835.1:0-24737 GCA_027560015.1 Chloroceryle amazona | reverse complement strand
GAGGTCTGACCAGAGCAGAGTAGAGTGGTAGAATCACCTCTCTTGATCTGCTGGCCACACTTCTTTTGATGCAGCCCTGGATGCGATCGGCCTTCTGGGCTGCAAGTACACACTGACTGCTCATGTCCAGCTTCTCATCCACCAGCACCCCCAACTTCTTTTCTGCAGGGCTGCTCTCTATCGCCTCTTCCCCAGCCTGTATTGATAGTGGGGATTGTTCTGGCCCAGGTGTAGGATCTTGCAGTTGCTCTTGTTGAACCTCGTGAGGTTCAGCTGGGCCCACCTCTCCAGCTTGTCCAAGTCCTTCTGGATGATGTCCCGTCCCTCTGGTGTATCAATAGCACCACTCAGCTTGGTGTTATCTGCAGACCTGCTGATGGCTCACTCCAACCCGCTGTCTATGTCATTGATAAAAATGATAAATAAGACAGGCCCCTGTATAGACTCCTGAGGGACACCACTTATCACTGCTCTCCACCTGGACTTGCAGCCATTGATCACTACCCTCTGGATGCGGCCATCCAGCCAATTCCTTATCCACTGAGCGGTCCATCCGTCAAATCTGTATCTCTCCAACTTGGCAAGTAGGATGTTGTGGGGGACCGTGTCAAAGGCCTTGCAGATGTCCAGATAGATCACATCCACAGGTTGTCCCTTGTCCACTGATGCATCTGGATCTTCTCTATTTTAATATTAAAGGTGGAACTGCCAGCATTGACAAAATCGTGGAGAATCCAGTCAGTTGTATGTGAATGGAGGAGATAGAGATCTTTGTCGCGCTATGAGTCCCATAAAACCATAAGTCATATTGGCTGTAGTGCCATCCTTCTGGAGAGATATGGGGACAAAGGAATCCATGCAGTGGAAGATAGCCCTGATATTGCTTCTGCTTTCCTTTAGTTCATCTTTATGTGGGAGGGAATCCTTGCAGAATGCTAGTGGCAGTTTCAGAGGTGAGTCTTCTATATCTTCCCTCATTTGCCAATAAAAGGCTGCAACAGCCACTGAGATGGAGATAGGTGTCTGTATTACTCCCTTGATATCACGAGTCATTTACTCCAGTACATATTTGTTTCCTGTTCTGCACTGTTGGGGAGAGAGAAATAAATGCTCTACTTGTCCGAGAAAACTAAAGTGGAAACATTTGTACATTTTTTCCTTCATTTGTTCTGTCAGTGTGCCACCAGCTTGTGGAAGAAAGGATAAGCAGAAATGTTTCATTTTCTCAATAGTTTAATGGAAAGAGATGTGAAAAAGTCACTTGACTGATTATTTATGGCCAGAAGCAAATTTAGTCACCTTGCTAGGTGAGGCTTAAGGAGTCTGAGCTCCTTGTTATATATACATGGTTTGGTGCATCTGCCTCTTTACGGATCTTGCTTTACTACAGACATTTGAAAGAATCTATAGCAATGTTCTATTAATTTATACCTTTAAATATCTGCATTTCCTAAATTAAAATTTAAAATTGTAAAGAAAAACCCAAACCAACACAAAACTGACTCATACATTAACCATAGTTATAAGAAGTTAGCAGTTACTGGAATTAGTTCTGGATCATTGAAATGTTCTTTTATCTCAAAGATTGAGATATTCTTTCTCTTTCAAAATATTTTTTCTTTAGAAAAAGAATTCTCTAACCACTGTTTGGCTATTATTAGTGCATTGTTATTACTACCTTTATCCAGTGAGACTTGCTGCGTCTGTTTTAGCTACAATCACATTTATATAAGTGGTCTATCAGTGGTGCTTCTCTGCACTCTCAGAAATGGAAAACTTATTTCAAATAGTTTGGAAATATTCTATACCAACTGCATTCATTTCATCAGATTATATAAAATCCAAGGATGACCACACTGTCAGGATTTAGAATGGAGTGAATCCAAAGATTTTGAGGGGTTCCAACAGTATACAATGAATGACCCGAGGTATGTTTTTTTGAAATGCAATCTAAGTATTAAAAAGCGGAATGTTGGAATTTTAGGCATTTTCATATAACTTCAGTTTTGTCCTTTGGAATGAATGTTGGTTTTCATTACAGTACAATGAAAGCATGAAGTTGCTGGTCACTTCTCTGAGACAGCAAAGTTGCAGGAAACAAATTCTTTTGTTTCTTTCTCTCCTGAACCTAAAAGTTGTGGTGGTTTAGGGCCAGACAGCAGCTAAGCACCACACAGCCACTCACTTACTCCTCTCTCCCCCCTCAACATGGTGATGGGAGGGAGAATTGAGACAAAAAGGTAAAACCCTGTGTATTGAGATCAGGAGAGATTAATAGAACACCACAAAGAGAGAAGAAAAAGCAGCAATAACAATAATCATAATAGGAGTGATGTACAACACACAGCCACTCACCACCTGGAACTTGCTGCTTGGCTCAGACCCCTGCCCAAGCTACACAGCTTCCCTTGGCCAACTCCACTCTTAGATACAGGGCATGAAATCAATATGTTATCAAGTATCCCATTGGCTTTCAGCTATCCTGGCTGTGACCCCTTCCAGCTTCTTGTGAAAATTAACCCTATCCTAGCTAAACCCAGGACAACAGAAAAGCGACAGGGGAAAATCATGGACACTGCTGTGTTTGGTACTGGAAGGGTAGATAACACCAGTGGTCCCTGCAGGTTACATGCACACCATATATAGGGACATTCATTAGGCAAGTTGGAGAAGTTGCAAGAGGTTTGTTGATCAGAACTTAACTGCTAGTCAAACTGAATAAAATTTTTGTAGCTGGAGGATATTTTGTGCTCTGAACTGTGGTTTGAATTTTTATACTGAAATCTGTCGAACTGTGGCTAAAATAGCTAGATTCACCTCTGCAAAGCCCAGTGCTTGACAACTTTGACCATGAGAAAAATAGAAATACAAGACTTCCTTGTATGTCTTATCATATATATGAGGAAAGCTGCAGTGAAACTCAGTTTGTGTGAGACAGCACATCAGCAGTATTGTAACAGAGCTCACATGAAGTACCATGAAGTAGCTGATGGCAGTTTTGAGGCTATTTCTGTGGGTATAAGAGGCAGCAAAAAATCATAACTGTTGTGGCTTACCTATACAAGATGGTAAAATAGTCATATAGTTTGAAGAACAGGAAATAATTCTGCAATGGAATAGCTCTACTTAGGTGAACTCTGTTTGTGGAAAGACAGGACTAGCCAACAAACCCAGAACTATTAAGGATCCCTCAAGTCTGCCATGTAAGAAAAGAGACTGCAGAAGCCAGCCTCTACAGGGCTCTGTTTATGGCTGTACACATTCAGTATGGTTCCATATGAGAAAGGTGGGAAGCTCTGACAGAAGGAAACACCATTTTCTTTCTTAAAAAGATGTACTTCTAGAATAATCCCAGGATTAAAACATTAGGGATGCTGTCAAGTGAAGACAGAGTTGGTTCAGTGACAACTTGCAAAGGTGGTCCACTGGAAGAAACTAATGGATTTTGACAAGGATATTTAAGTAAATAAGCATGTACACTGATTTTATTCACCTATTTGTTGCAGGTCTAATGTGTCTGGAACCAGATATCAGCAAAGTAGGCTGTAGCCTCCTTTCGAATGGATGAGGGGGAAAACCAATGGTCTACTTCTTTTAAGCAGGAGTCAATATTGCTAGTGTCTGGATTATGTGTGAAAACCTCTATTTTCTTAAAGTTGCTATTTTCTAATTGGTATGTTTTCCACACCAGGCATATACCATGTTATGCTTCAAACATTGACATCCTGATAATAATTATGCTAATTTTATGTGTTGTGTACAGTGTAACTCATCTATCTATGCTTCCTCTGTTTCATGAATGAAATTAAATGACCCTTGCCTTGAACTGTGAGCACAGAGCTGAATTTGAAATGCTCATAGATACTTCATTGTAGCCAATCTTCAGACGTGGAAACTATTAGTGCTAATAGTTCAAGTGAAGTCTTTCATTTTATCACTATCCCTACAGACCTTGCTGCATCAGCAAAAAAACATTTCAATTTTACTAAAGGAATCTTTTACATATTAATTTTATGAAAATAATAGTAACTGCAGGAATGCATGACAGAGTCCATTTTTTTCTTGTTAAACTCTGAAAACTACCTTTTTTGTGCTGCAATAGAAGCAATTTGTGCTAGTTGGTGTCTGTGGTTTGTTCTATTTTTGTACAGCTTTCATAGTCCCAGAACATTTTCATAATTTTAAGTGCTTTCAAAGCTACTAATGAAGAACATTTTATAACATTTATGCATTAATAAAGTTAGAAATGTAGACTAAACAGAAATGACAAAGTTTATATTGTGAAATAAACCCAAATAATACAAACAATTATCCCGCTGTAAAAAAATCTATATTTTCAAAGGTAAAAATAGATGTCTTAAGTTGTCATAATTAAGTAGTCGCTGAAATAAAGGCTAAAGTGCCATGCACATACTGTGTGAACAGATGTATTTACTATATATGCAAGTGTTGAACAGAAATGGTTACTTTAAACTGTTGAAAGCAATACCTTGATATGCTGTCTTTAGTCTACACAATTCTCTTCTTAAAGTATACAGAAATAGTTCATCTAGTGCTCACTACTGTTACTCTATTTTAAGAACTCGGGCTCTTGATCATCATTATTACAATTTTTTTTGATGGTAAATAATATATAGCTGTCTATTATCTTCATCTTACTGACTTTTTTGATTACCTCTAGTGTCTCCTTTATCATCCTTTCATCTTTAAATGAAATATCTTTCTTGTTGCATTAAAAAGGGCTGAAGAAATGATGCAGCTTTGTTATGCCAAATATTGTTAAAAATAAGATATACCAGTTTTCAGACTAACTACAGTATTTTAAACAATTTATCCCATAGGTTTATTTTTCTCATAGACTCCCTCCAGGTGAAAAGAGGAAACAATTGTAATAAAAAACTTTAAAGGATGCCATACACATACTGTTACCAGTTTTAGAAAGCCTGACTTGGTAGAAAGGTAATACTATTTTTGTTGTGGATACCTTTCTTGAATCCTAGTATCTTAGAACATAACACATTTGATATGCTCTATATAGGAAGTTTTCAGATTACGTTTTCAGTATTTTTGCTTCTTTCTACCTGGCAGTGACATGCAGGCACTATGATTTGTAAGTCTTTGAAGAATCTTCTGCCACTCTCTTGGAATAGTAAATCCAATACAGCTGTTCAAAAACTCACAGAAAAATTAATGAGAAGCAGAGTGCAAAATATTTTGATTAATACTTCAATTCTCTGTCTGAGTGCCACAGTGCTGTAAGACCTGATTTAGCACTATCAGAGAAATCCATTGTCAACCATTGACTTGAAATATATAGATTTAACTCTAAATGTTTGTGGTGATTCACTTTCTCAAATTCCAAATGCACTTGGATATCAGTGCCGTGTGTAACATAAATACTCAGATATGACTGCAAAAGATCTTATCTATTTCCTGAAAATATTCTTTCCTTTCCTTTTCCTTCCCCAGGCATGATAAAGGATCTGACATCAGCATTTGTATTTTGGTTATGGAAGAAATGGTTGTGATGGTGGGCAAATATTGTATTCCCCTTCCCCTTCTTTCTCCCCTTGTCACTCTGCAAATACCAGAATATGAGCAGCAGAGGAACTCCCTAGAGACGTGACATATCTAAGCTCTCATAGCTGAGGCTTCTTGCACTCACCTTGTCTCATTTCTCTCCAAAGGCAGTTGGCAGTTAGTGTCTGCAGCAAGCTGAAGTAAACCTGTATGGAAATCAGTGATGGCATTCAGTGGGATACTGCTGGAGTTTCCCATGGTTCCAGCCATGGGAAAAATGAAGAAACAGGATTAGTAATTTTGTTGAAGTAAAAGGACCAGCCTTGATTTGTTCTGTAGATACTCTGAGTATCTGGTCAGTTTTTAGATGTTGTATTCTGAATGTTTCAAAGGAACAGGAGCCACCCAGTAACTGTAGAAACACGAGTGCTCTCTCCTATGCTTAGAAAGAGGACATCTTTGGAGTATGCCTTCTTTTTTTTCTCTGTTTGGTGTGGAGCAATGCCCAACTCTATCAGAAATGTATTCAGGTCCCTTATTAAAGAGTCTAATCCTTTGTCAGGTTTTATGTGATTGAAGTATAAAGTAATGAGAATCTTTTCCCATTATTTCCTCTGTCATTAACGGGAAGTGTGTTTTCTTTTTTTTTTATTTTTACATATGCTAAAGATCTTTTAAACCCATGGTGAGAATATGGACTTACAGAATTTGACACTGTTGTTTTATTCAGTTTGACAAAACCAGGCTATGTGTCTGTTCCTGAAATAGTGGAAATCTTCCCCTTGGTTTCTGTGGACTGTGAATCAAACATCTCTTCTCTCTTTTATTTTGTTTTGGTAAGCATTTAAAAAAATACTTTATTTAATGATACAGATTTGTATCATTGAAATTCAATGCTTGCTAGGGAATGATTAAAGAGATGACTAAAGTTAATATTCTATATGAAATAGAATAAATAAGCCCCATAATGCTTTAATTTATCAATGCTAGAAAAGTAAGAGAATTGTTACCTTAATTCTAGATTTTTCACTGTTTTCATGAGAATTTTGTAAGACAGATATCACTTCAATAGTGAGCGACCTCCCTGACCCCAACCATGACTAGGCATATCTAAAACTGTCAATTGATGTATCTTACAAATCCACGTCTGAATGACAGCTGACAACTTACATTTTGGTGGTTGTTTTCTAGATCATTGCATGGAACAATTGCTATGATAGGTTAACCCATTTTCAGTTCTCTAAATCGTTTGACAAATACTGGATGTAAATCCTGAGGCTACAGTCAATCACCTTCACAGTTACACTTGTCATATTATGTCTTTGTCTAAGAGTTGTCTTTAATAGAATAGTAACTGTATGGAGATCCAGATTGTAGGTGTGTACGAATAAAACTTTGCCTTTTTGGAAGAGACGTTTCTATGCTAGGATTCAGAATTTATAGTGTAGATCCAAGTCAGTGTCTTTTCAAATTGGGGAGAGTCTTCCTATTGAGTTCACTGGAGTTTGAAGTGAATTTTAAAACTCTTTGATTATTGCTTAATTAAAAGTATATATTGGAAGATAGAAAACGAAAAGCATGTTATGTAAAATATGGGGAACATCTTTCAGGTGTAGTATGAAGGAGATGAGTGTACCTGTTTGATCAAGAAAATGGAATACTAAACACAATTTAAGCTTTGAATAAGGAGATTTTTCTCATATGTTCTATATTACAGTGGTACTGTTCTGCTGATGTCCTAAGATTGGACATATAAAAGGATGCTGTGCAATTTTAAGTGGCACATATGAGCTACTTCACAGTGTGTATTTGTTTTGTGTTTAGTTATGCAAAAGTACTAAATGCTTCAGAATGTAGAGCAGATTTATTCAGAACAATTTCAGGGAGTTATGAAATGTCTTATATTTCTTTTGTGTAATTGAGCTTTGTATGAAGTTAAAAAAAAAATGGAAACAGTTCTATATTTTATTCAGAAGTAGTTTATTCTATAATATTGCAAAGATGAGCAGTTTTCGAGGGCTGGATTTTACTGCTTTCTCTAAAGGTAAACCTATCATTACAGATATCTTTCTATGTTGAGTTAGAGTGCATTTTTTCAGTCCGCATCCATTTAGTCACAGATACTTAAGACCAGTGAATTCCAAAATAATTCTTCATCGAAAGATGAATTCAAAAGAGCCAGGTGTATAAAAATAAATGAAGAGCAACAAAGATTATAATTGGCAGATTTTTTTTCCTGTGCCTCTACCTATGTTCCTTAACCTTCATTTCTGTATTATTGTGAACTATTCAAGGGATGAAGAATTGGTATTTGTTCAAAGTAGGACAGAAATCCTGTTACTTTTAGCAGTAGGTAGAACTGAATGGCGGAAGCTGTGATTAGTTTGCTTTTTTTTTATGAAGTTTATAGTTGTAGGACTGATGTTTGAAGCAGTTGCGATATGGCAACTTGGGCTTGAAATACTAACATACAATACTTGAAATAATAATTCTCAGTACTATCACAGATCTCCATCATTTGTGCTGACATGTATTCCTCTTGCCCTGGGCTTCAGATTGGTGACCAGCAGGGAAGAAGCAGAAAGTCTTTGGGAGAAACCAGGTCCTGTTGTTGCAGTCAATAGTAAATCATGATTGCCTTTGATCAATTTGGGATTTTGGCTGTTTTGTCTGGCAATTGAATATTTGAGAGGTGCTTCAGCACAGTGTTAGTCATCAGCTTAGCTGTTCAGCAGACATATCTTTATCATTTCAATCCTTTGTGCTGTACTCTGTAGCCACTCTGTAGTGGCTTTTGGTTGAATACAGAATCCAATTTAAAATCTCTGACCATATGCTCAGTTACTTATGGGACTGGATTAGTGGACAGATTAAATTTCTGTGTCCCAGACATGTCCAGTGCCAGTAGATTTTCACTGTGAAAATGAGGCTACTAAGTGACTTTAATTTTCGTTAAGGTAGGGATACAACGTTTTTATAGGAATTTGGTTTAGTTAGTAAATAATATACTGTAAGACATGTATCCCTAAGGCTCTCTGTTGCTATTTCCTTCTGAAACCCTTGAAAATGTAGTTAAACTTAGCATTTTCCAATTGTTTTTTGTCTGTTGGTGGGGAGATACTCATTCTTGAAATTTCATCTTCCTTAATTTCCTTGAACAGCTAAAATATATTTAAAAAGCTGGTTTTGAATCAATTGGTTTTTTTCTTCTAAACAAAACAAAACAAAAATTCAAAAAGAGAGAAGGAAGATATTCCATAAGAGTTTTAGAATAATAAGGAGACTTGTTATTTTCTGGGGGAAGGATATGACCCCATTCCTTTGACCCTGAATTAGGTAATATGTAATAGAATATGGATCAGTAAAATACTACCAAGAAAAAAAATCTTTTATGTTCCTTCCTGGTCAACTGTCTGGGCTTGTTTTGTTCCTGTTACTACAGGCAAAATATCAGTAAAATTTAACAGGAAAGGAATAGCAAAATAGGAAGGAAAGGGTGTCCATAGTCAACTTTGTAAGCTGTGGGCAGCAGTTCATTGATGGAATCACTGTCCCTAAAAAGGAATCACAGTCAAGAATGGCTACTGGTGAAAAATCACCTGAACCAGCAACATAATAACATAGATAAATGACAAACTGTGACAAAATTTTTCAAAGACACTGTGAGCTCAGAAATCGTTAAAACTGATCAAAGTGATTTCAGAACTGTAGCAAGTGTGGAATTGGGCAACTCAGCACAAGGTCGCACTTTGATAGCAATAATTCCTGTAAACTTGCTAGGCAAGCCTTTGTACAAGGCATGCCCAGAGACAACAAGATACTAAAATTTGCTGGCTTTGAATTCAAAGAGATATTTTCAGATATGAACTCACATCAACAAATCAGGGCCTACAGCAATGGTTCTTCATCATGCAGTAGGAAACGTGCCATACCAATGGAGGATTGCAAAGACAACCTAAAACTATTCTAAACAGTTTATTCCTTTCATGGTGGTAGTTCATGAGAGTAAACTCATGAATTCAGGGCCGCTTTCCAGGTGATTTAGATCAATACCAGATAATGTTAATACTGATTCCAGGTCTCAAAATCTGGGAAGTAAGCTTCACAGGTGAGATTTTCCCTTCCACCTACATTAACATTTACACTGTGCTTATCTTATTTGCACTGTGCTTTGTACTGAAATCATACTTCTGCTCAGTCTACCCTTAAAATGGAAAACTGTCTGACCCCATATGGTCTCCATCTCAATTCTGCTTTTCCAATTGTTCAAAGATGTCATCTCATAAATTGCCCAGGCTTATTTTCATAAGGAATCCTGTTCAGATTCTTGTTTTCTCTACCTGAATGTACTGTTTGCGCAGGGATGATTAATTTTTGTAAAGCTGATGTACGCCTGCAGATCTTTGGATAATTTTGATTGTGAGCATCAAAACATAGCTATGAAATAATCTCTGATTTTTTAACAAGGCTATGGTGTTTTGGCTGAAGCAGTAGTAAGACTTAAGACTAATTGATAGAAGTGTATGGTTTGTCCTTTTTTTTTGTTTTAATGGTAAATGTGATTGTGACGAAGTGACTGACACGTCTTTTATCTGTTGTATATGGAAATGAAAGGATGTAATCTTAAGTAGTGCTAAATGAAATTAAAACTTTTTTTATTTTTTTTTCTGCCACTATAAAAGATTGACTACATATACATAAAACAGGCTTTCACAAGGTGTTTAATCTGAGCAAGTCCTTAGTTTAAAAGGGAAATGGTTAAGAAGCATCAGTTCTTTGCTGAAATATTTATAGAAATCTACAGCAAACTTCCAGAGGTTTTTGAAGATCAAGAATATATCTTATCTGCCTCTTTAAACCAAGGAATCAAAACTTAACTTTTGTAACAGTCCCTAAGAAAAGGAACACTTCCAATGTGGGGGTAAAGAAAAGAAATTGTTTCATCTCTATCGGCTTCCTGATACACATCCACATCTGAAAGGCTCCTGCTTAAAACCCATATAATTGAGCTATCTGAGGCTCAAGTGCAGGGGAAATCCAGCTTCAACAGAAGGCCAGATCTTGTGACACTGCTGTAGCTCATACAAGGGCTGATAGGTCTGGCTGCCTCTAAGTGAATATAAATAGCCTGTGAACTGCTGAAGAATTAGATTGGTTGCTGTAGTAATTGGATATTTCTTCAGTGTATCTGATGTCATTACATAGACAGTACATCTAATGTGCTGGGGACCTGGGAATCAGGGAAGTCAATTGGCGGTGAATGACTAGTTTCCTTGGAGAATTTGGGCTCAGGTGAGTGATATACCCAAACTACTTCAGGAATCAGGAGTCCTGTTGGTGACCTTCTACCACAATGACAGCCTCCTCACCTTTAACTTTTTCACATGTAAAACAATTTCAGCCAAACTAGACAAGAGTTTCAAATCTATCCTACAAATTAGATGAATAGAAGTGGATTGGTAGAGGAGGAAAACTTTATTAGCCATGGGTCCACATTATATTATACTCTAGACTATCAAGAGAGAGAGCAACCAATTTAAGAATGCATCGGTTCAGTCTTGCTCTGTATTAGACCCTGAAGAATCTAGCTGCAAAGTACAGCCCATAAGAAACCAGTTTTCCTTAAATCTGCTGCTTGTGAAACTGCTTGCTTTAATCATGTAATTTTAAGTACACTCTGAAGTAATTTCCTAGTTGGATCTGGGTCTCGTAAATATGGAATGATATATTTCAAAATAGATTCATAGTTTAAGCTGTGCTTTGTGAAGCCATCACTTTATAGTTCTGAATTAGGATGCTGATGAGTCATAGTGATATTCATCTGCAGAAGAGTTAGGGATTTTTTTCTTTGTTTTTGTTTATGTTATCAGCAAGGATTATGTTTTGTCTTTGTCTTTTCTTGTCATCTTTTCTTCCTTACATACAGTGGTAAACATATGCCTACCTTGACCAGAGCTTGTGACTCATGTTTTTTGCCTTCAGAAAGACTAAGAAAGGAAGCAAAAATTAGGAACATATTCCTAAGCAGGACCAGCTTTCAGATAGTGAACTCATCACCTGGGTCAAAACACAAAACATGTCCAGTAATGGTTGGAGCTAGATGAAATGAGTTCTTCCCTGCCATGACAGGCTACATCTGAAATTCATTATCTTCTCCGGTAAATGCTGACATGTTTTCCAAAATGAAAAGGGAATGAATATATAAAAGTGCTAAACAAAGCTGTTCTTATATGGCAAGGAAAAGAGCCCCTGCTTCCACTCCATGCTTTGCATATCTGTGGACTTCTGTAAATGCTGAGTGGTGGTGCAAATTTCAGTAAATTCTGTCTGTGGTAGTAGAAGCTGGTGTTACATGGTAACTTAATCACAGAAATTTGGCATTCAGGTATAATTGGTTGACTAATGAGCATTATTAATTTTGGCTGACAAAGCCATATGTCTGCTTTTAAATTGGTGAGGCAAAAGCTTTTGACTTGAAACTCAGTAGTTACTGATGGCTGGTAGGGAATGGGTTTAGCTGAAGTAGCTTAACATCAACACATTAATCTGCAACAAAGGAGTCCAATGGCAGCATCAGGTACCACTTTCCAATACATATGCACAGAAACATTTCCCCTTCTCTTAAAATATCCAAAACTATCTCCAGTGTGACACAAATAGGCCTGCAAATAAAAATGATACCTGAAAATTATGATTTTTAGAGGAAAAAAGCATGTTCTCCTAATCTAATTTGTCTACCTTTTCTCCTAGATACCATGTGGCAATAATAATACTGTTTTTCAAGTTGAATTACTGAGTAGCAAAACTTGAGGGGAAGTTTATGTAATTTGCTTCTCTGGGAAGCCTGAAGTTTCAATTTCAGTCTGTTGCAATCTCTGCATTTTGATATCTTGAGGCTGAAATGTCTTAAGAAGGGGTGAAGTTATGCCTGTGGGTGGGTGATTTGGAGCTCATCTCTCCTGGTCTATGGACTGACAGACCTGAATATATTTTTCGTAACCATAATTTGCTGGATACTGGCCCTACGGTGCTACATTGACTGATGAAAAGGTTATAATTTTTCTTGTAAGTGTTGCCTTGCTACCGAAGGGTAAGTATCCAGCAATATGAAGCATCGAAAATGACATCTGCTAGAAGGTAACCTCTAGCCAACCAGCAAATCTATCAACATTAAACAGCAGAATACATAAGACATCTGTTTTTTTTTTTTAAACTGTAAACTAAAACTCCTGAGGTTGAAGGAACTGACAAGACCAGAGGATGTTTCTAACTATTTTTTTTCTTCTTCTTCTTCTTCTTCTTCTGCTACGATTTCAATGTAAAATGTCAATTTTATACCTAGTGGAAAAAAAAAGGGTGTGAAAGAAAAAAACAA
Organism: Chloroceryle amazona; assembly: GCA_027560015.1. Taxonomy (NCBI): domain Eukaryota; kingdom Metazoa; phylum Chordata; class Aves; order Coraciiformes; family Cerylidae; genus Chloroceryle; species Chloroceryle amazona. The sequence continues at coordinate 11,842 of JANHFX010004835.1, read as the reverse complement.
AACCTGTAAGATGTTTGGTGAGCAAAACTGGGTGAAAAATCTGACCAATATTTCTCCCAAGTTTGCCACCAAAATTATTGTGTTGGGTTGTTAAGAAGCATTCGATACATGTATTGTAGGACTAGAAGGAGCAACCGTATAGTTTCCAAATCTGTCTGGAGCCATCTCTGGAGTTTCTCAACCAGTGGTCCATAATATACCACACGGTATCTACAAAACTAATAGATAAACAACACCGAGGGAGAGAAACTATTATATTCACACACTATCACAGAAAATAAAATAAAATTAATACACTTTCAGGAGTTTGTACAGTATTTATCCTATTATAATATAAAGACATTTGTGATTATAATATACAGAGAGTCTGTGGATTGCTTCTTCCTCTCCCACAAGTTGTGATAGATTTTTGCATTAAAAAAGCTTGGGAAACATTACTCCAGATCCACTAAGAAACTTTTCATTATGGTCCACTTTCATTTGACCTTTTGTTCAAATGCTGCATCCGCAGGTGACTTCAATCCATCTACACCATTGGGCTCAGGCCCACTGACACTCAGTAGATATTAGCTGACTAAATCCACAAAATAAATCTGTGCCTCTAATGCTGCTCACAATGTCGTTTGTGTCACTACTGTTTCTTTCTACTGCAGCACCAGCAGCAATGGCCATGCTGTGACTGTGATAGTTTGTTGGCCCAAGCTCTAGTATCACACTGTTTGAAAATTAGAAAACAGAATTCATTACTGGAAATTATTTAATCCTGAGAGAGAGCTCTGATTCATGCACTCAGACATGTTAGCCAGGCAGACCAGTGTAATCCACAGTAGTCTGCACAGATGATGCTGCCAGCAACAGCTCATGCTTCTATCATCCCACTTGTTTCCTCTGCTTAAAAGAGAAAAATCTTGACTGTGGCTTAGGGACAATTTCTGCTCTAGCTTCCCCAGTTCCTCATGTATTTGCCTCTGCTTCTCCTTCTGCAAATATTTTCAGTTTTGACCCGTAGTTTTACAAAAGCATGTCTCTCTGCGCACTCTTTGTTTAATATTTAGCATCCAGACTCAGATGCAGAGATGTTAGAATTTGTCTTAGTGCCTGAGCTGCTATAATAAAAATGGGATCTCAACTGACAAGATGTATCTCTGTACCTTATTTTCCTCCCTGTTCCCTTTTTCTGAAATTAGTTAAACTTGTAGAGTTTAATGGGGTAGCATGTGGCCTACTGTCTCTTTTTAAAGTATTCTTGCTGAAGATTAACTAGGGGGAAATATTATATTTAGCTGATAAGAAGTGGAAGATGATTATCTGATAAGCAATAAAAGCATCTGCAGATGGCCTGTTGATCCTGTGGTTAGCTGGCAGTTCAAGTGATGTGAAGTAAGAGGCTTTGTTTTAATTCCTTCCATAAATATTTTATTACTACCCTAGAGTTTTCCTTTCTACTCCAAACAAATAAATGGTAATGACATCTCATTTAAGTATTTTTGACTGGGGAGCTTTCACTAATGAGAAACATCCCAGTATAGCCTGTGGAGATAGCTGCTTCCAGTATCAGTTTTCTCAATTGCCTCTCACTCTTAACAATCTCAGCAGACATCCCCATGTCTTACAGATTATTCCTGGGGATAACTTTTATCAGACCTGTACTGTAGTTATGTTTTTAATTGGTGCAATTCAGTAAGACTTTATCCATCCTTTCAAGATAGATTCAAAAAAGCAAAGTAGATATTGTAAGCTATAGTCCCCATGTCTCTGATCTGATCACTATGAATCTTGTGTTCATCAGCTTCACTGGAGCTGCAGCTCCACTGAAGATTTGGGACAGTCCATCTGAGAACTGGAATGACTGATTTCTTTGCTGGAACTTTCGAATAACAGTTTTTAATGAATTATCCAGCCATTGTGAATGATAAAATTTTACGTATATTGAAGAAAGACTTCAAAAGTTCTTAGAACTCTCCAAAAATAAAAACAGAGTGTTGAGTCTTCATCTGGCCATTATTAGAATAAGTAACTCTCCATTCTTCCATGTTCTAAATGAATTACACCTATGCTATTATTTTATATGATGTGATTTTTTTAGGGTTGATTCCAGTTATTTAAGAAGGTGAAGTTTTAAGAAAATTCTAACTTTATTTCTCCATAGGCAGGGATTCTGAGGCATAATCTTGCAGTTTGGTCATACTCAATCTCTATATGAGAGCCTAACAGTAGGAAATTTATGTGTAAGTTCACATAATTTTCTTAAATTGTTGTGAATAGTAGGTCTGAGGGTTTTAGGTGAGTATCACAGTGCATTTTTTCACGTCCATTGCTACCCATAATTGTTTTCTTTGCTTTAAAGAAATGAATGCGCAGCCATGTGTCTGTGTGTTCTTATTTTTGTTTAAGTGAGAGGTTTAGTGTGGGTATGCCTAAAATAAAGCAATTTACAATAGAGCATCTTCAACTTTCAGTAATACGCTGTTCTACCTACCTACTTTTTAAGGTCTGAGTCTTATCTGCGCAAGAATATTTTGGTCTTAATACAGCTCTCCTACATACATCAATTGAATGGGGGTGGTGTGTGAATTAATTAAAAATAAATCTTGTTCTGTATATTATTTTTAATCCTGTATTTTAGCTTCAGGTCATATCCATTGTAAACTCATCAGTCTCAATGAGAGGATTATTAGTGATGTTATCTTTCTAAGCAGCATATGCATATTTATTTATTTTATGGGACTATAAAGTTATGTATATATAATTATTTAATGGATACTTTAACATTAAAATGCTTGATGCAGAATAAAGCAGCTTTGTAGTGACAAAAAAAATCTACCTCCTTTCAGCCTTTTGAATGCCAGATCTGTGGTATTCATTTAGAAGTTTTGGCTTCTGAATACCTCTGGCTTCCCAGAAGGACCTGGACAAGCTGGAGAGGTGGGCCCAGCTGAACCTCATGAGGTTCAACAAGAGCAACTGCAAGGTCCTACACCTGGGCTGGAACAATCCCTGCTATCAATACAGGCTGGGGAAGAGGCGATAGAGAGCAGCCCTGCAGAAAAGGACTTGGGGGTGCTGGTGGATGAGAAGCTGGACATGAGCAGGGCTGCATCAAAAGAAGTGTGGCCAGCAGATCAAGAGAGGTGATTCTATCACTCTACACTGCTCTGGTCAGACCTCACCTGGAATACTGTGTCCAGCTCTGGAGCCCTCAGCACAGGAAGAACATGGACCTGATGGAACAGGTCCAGAGGAGGGCCACGAAGATGATCAGGGGGCTGGAGGACCTCTCCTACGAGGACAGGCTGAGGGAGATGGTATTCTTCAGCCTGGAGAAAAGAAGGTTCCGGGGAGACCTAACAGCCACCTTCCAGTAGCTGAAGGGAGCTTACAAAAAGCCTGGAGAGGGCCTTTTTACAAAGGCCTGTAGTGAAAGGATGAGGGGTAATGGTTTTAAATTAGAAAGGAGTGGATTTAGATTAGAAATAAGGAGGAAGTTCTTTACTTCGAGAGTGGTAGAACACTGGAACAAGTTTGCCAGGGAGGTGGTGGAGGCCCCATTCCTGGAGACATTCAAAGTGAGGCTTGACAAAGCTCTGAGCTTCTCTAGTTGAGGATGTCCCTGCTCTCAGCAGGGGGGTTAGACTAGATGACTTCTAGAGGTCTATTCCAACTCAGACATTTCTGTTTTTTCTGTTTCTATGTTTGTTTAAAACATTCATCTCATTGATTCATAGTCTGCATACCTCCTCTCACTACACCCCAGCCTGTCAATAAGAGGCAACTAGAGTTTAAGGAATCAGTCTAGAGGTTAGTCCTACTGTGCTCCACTGCCTAGGCATCAGTAATATCCCTCACATCCTTTCTTCTGCACTCTCCTATACTCTTCTCCTTATTCTTGATGTCAAGACATCTTAAGTTTTATTCTATATTTTGCATTATTCTTGATTTCAAATTCAGCGAGATATATCTAAATGTCATGAGTTATGAAAATATTACTTCTGTCTGCCTGCCTCTCTCACCCTTGTGGCATATGCGTCCATAGCATTCCCACCTCCAACACCCCCCTTCTTTACCAAAGTTACAGTTTTCTTAATTTACTCTGTCATTGAAAGATTTTTGAGGTATATTTTGAAGCATCTCTTACTCATTCTGCTTAATATTTTGGACATGTAAAGGGGAATAAACCCCCTCTTTATTGTCAGTCTTCCTTCCCCTGCAGTCCCCATTATTTTTGTACTGTACTTCATATCAGTTTGTGATACCTGACTTTATATTTGGTAAGAATTCGGCTGTAATGTGTATTGTTATGACTGTGTATTTTGCTGTGATTAGGTGATGCTCCCCCAGTGATTAACTGTGGTATTTGGCTTGTTGTGATTTTATTAGTATTTATTTCCAGCAAGTAGAATATTGTCACTTTATGGTTGAAATGACTACTTTTAGATCTAGTTGTTTGCAGTATGGTTTTGGAGGATATACTTGCACATTTGGGAGAAATAAAGGGTAAAACCACTTTCAGAGACAACAGTTGAGGTCCAGACACTCCCCCATTAAAGCTGATTTACACTTGGTCAGAACTGAAGTGCTTTATGCATCTGTTCACTTACCAGTGTGGGAAGACTTGTGATAAAACGAATTTTACATCAAAGCTAATTACACAGCAAAGACACATAGCAATGTAAAAACTTATTAAATTATGTACTTAGAATCTATTTTATCAATCTGGTTTTGAATCATGAAACTTGTATTAAATATGAATTGGTGCTCAGATTCTTTTTACAGAAGTTATGCTTAAAATAGAAATGAGTGGGTTGTCATTTTTTACAGAATATGATTTCTTCCTCTCTCCCTTCTCCTTCTCACATTGTTCAACAAAAGTAAGCCCACGGGACAACCTATATTCAAATTCCTTCTTTTTTAAAATTGTATAAAAAGATGAAGCTGATCAAATACCTATGGGAATGCCTAATAACTGTGCTATGACATTCTTTTACAAGACAACTTGTCAAACTTACAACCTAGGTAAACTGTCATATCTTTAACCAATACCATTCCTCTGTCATCTCCACTGAGTGAAGCCTCTTACGCTTAAGATGTGGAATATAGCAGAGCTCTGTTCAGCATAGTATGATTTTCAGTTTCCAGAGAAAATTCGATTTTTATTTTTGCTTAATCTGCAATATTTGACTCGATGCCTTTACATTATTAAAGTGAGCATTACTTCAATCTGTGCTTTGAAAATTTCTTCAGCTAATGATTTCAAAATGGATCATTTTTTTCCAAAGCTTCATTTTTGTAGGTTTTTTGGAGTTTTGGTCTTGGCATAAACACTTGATTCCATTTTTCCCCATCCTTCTATACTATGTCTTTTGCAACTATTCAGTTAACTATCTGAAAATTAAGCTTTCATTGCCTTAAACTGAGAACCCCATACACCTGAGCCCTCCTGAAAATGTTCTTACCTTCCTGCCACTCCTTATCTAAGTAACACAGAACAACAGTCATTACTTTCTTACTGGGGTGCTGCCAGGATGATTATTTATTTCTTATAAACTTCTTGGAGGGTAAAAAAGCTCCACCTTCTATTCAGCCTTCCATTTAAAAGGTCTAAGATAGAGGAGAATAACATGCCATAAATTAATATGTAGTGTTATCACTGGGAATTTTTAACGAAGTGGTAAATATCCCTACATGGAAAATGGTTCCTTTCAGAGTGTTGGTGGAAATCAGAATGGTATTAAACCATTATTTTTGGTTCAGATAACTGTCACAAGTGTTGTTGTTTATGAGGAACAAATAGGAAAGTGTGTTAGGAATAAACATCAGCAGGTGTTTTTTCTGTCTGGTCTGTTATGGTGAGAAGATGTGCAAAAAGAACATTACTTTTGAATACATGTCTGCTCTTTAGTGTGTGCTTACTGCCATACACACTGCTTTAGGTGGGAAAGAATGCAGGTCTAGCAACCCAGTGTTGATCCTGGAATTTTTGTAGGTAAGGAAAAACTTTGTCTTTATTTCTTAAATGTAGAAATTATGTGTTTTCTAGCATTTCAAAGTACATCAGAACAATAAAGACTCAGAATGTTTCCAATGAGTGAGGGAAATGCACTTCAAATGGGGAATGGTAGCAAAGATGTCTAGTCCACAGGCTGGCTGTGGCACAAGAACGTTGACATTCTTTTTCCTTTTTCTTTTAAAAAGCAAGTATTTTTTTTTCACTGTAGACAACCTCCTTGTTCAAACTGAAACCCGAAAGCATTTCATCATTTTTGGGCTACCACTGCACTTACACTGTCTTCTGGGAATTCTGCCCCCCCTGCTGCTGAATCCTTCATGACCAGAGAAAGGAAACATTCAGTACAGTTTTTATTGACTCCTATTTCTTTCTTTTGAAGTAAACAACTACTTTTAATTGTATATCTAAAAATAGAACAAGTGCTGTAAATGAGTTTTTAATATTTTTAATATTAGAAGTTTGGTTAAATTATTGATGCTAATTCTTTCAAGGTTTTGGTAAATATTAACTGCATATTAAAAATAACCCAGAAGTCCTTTTTCACCAGAATTTGAAATCTTCTTACAGATATTTCAGGGTCTATGAGGCAGCACTTTAGCAGTTCATTTTCAGCTTCCTCCTACTTCCTATATTTGTAGCAACACCAAGCAAGTCCCATGATTGCTTTTTGCAGATAATTTCTATAATGTATCCATCGTTGCAAAAAAGTTTGCATTTTTTCTAATCACTTTATAGCATAGGACTGTGGGAGGCAACAGAAACTGGGTCACTAGTCCTTGGCAGCTGCTTGAGCCTTAGAAATTTAATCTCATTCATTGGTACTTTGTCCTTCCATATGGAGCCTAAAAAAAAACCTAACTGGTCGTGTGTCTGAATGTAGTCGCAATTTTGCAACCTACCTAAACTGCTGGGGTTTCCTACATCTGTAGTCCACAGCTATTGTAGCTAAATCATTTTAAGGACTAAGACACTGAACTATCCAGAAGTTGCCATATAATAAGTATTTTCTGTAGGAAATCCTATTAAATACCAAGCTGCTACCAAACTTAATCATGCAGTGTTTTTTTTTTTTTCTCTCTTTACAATGACTTTTATGGACAGTCAGCACCATAACAAGCTGTTGACTTCACTGCATCACAATGCTATTTTTTTACATGAATCACATTGCTTTTGAAGGTCCAAACCTTGGATGATGGAGAAAAGCCAAAAGTGATTAGCCTGCGCATTATACAGGGTCTAAGCACTGTAACATTTCAACTTTGTAAGCTTGACTTGAATTTAACATGCAAAATTATGAACTCAAAATTTAGGAGAAAATTGATCTTTTTGGGAAAATGGATCCCAGATATATGTTTCTTGTTTGATCATAGGATGGTTTATAAGTACATGGTTGTACCAAGTGGAAAATAAATAGTGGAACTTGGTGAAAATGCATGGCAATAACTGTTGTTTGTGATGTCTGGATGCAGAAAAACTACTGGTGGGAGTGGGTTGGTTTTGACTGAGTCAATAGCAAATAATGTCCGGAATAGTCTAAAAATCCATTAAATGTTATTTCAACATTAAAAAGCCCTCTAAAAATTCCTTTCCAGTGGAATGAAAAATTTTATATACATCTAATTTCAGTTTTACATTTAAACTTTCTTGGATTTTCTTATCTTTTTGTTGGCTCTATGCACAAAGAGTCTACTGCTGGAGACCATCCTTGTATTAGTACTCTAGACTGTGAGTAGTTCCCCTACTGAGAGACTTCGACAAGTTAACTAATGTAATCTCTTTTCCATGTTGTATTTCCATATCTTTGAATATACTCTTTGCTGTTCCAGAACCTTCAGCCAGTTTCTTTTCCCCTTGTAATAACAGTCTGAGCATCACGATTTTCAGTTTCAGTGACTGCTATAAACAAGATCCAGAACCTTCAGCCACTGTTTCTTTTCCCCTTGTAATAACAGTCTGAGCATCATGATTTTCAGTTTCAGTGATTGCTATAAACAAGATCTGTGAAGACTAGCTTAAAAAACACAACAAAGACATTGTGATTTTCTAAGGAAAAATATCAGTGATTTGGTGATGCTTGGGTAGGTGTGCACTCCTACTCACAATTTATTAGCAATATTGTCTTAACCTAACTACTGGCTTCTTTGTTGTTTTTTTTTTTCCTGCAATTTGTTTGGGACAATAGTACTTTACCTCACTGAATAGTTGCATGGGTTAATATGTTAACATTTGCATAATGCTGCAGACATCCTATTAATTTTAGGAATTATGATTTTTATCTTGGCTATCATATTCTTAATTAGAGGATTTGGAACATGAATAAATAATTCCAGCATATGCAAAGGCTTCTGTGATGGCAGCAGATTAAGCACATTGCATTTAGAATGCAAACAACATGAGAATGGATTTCAGAGGAATGTTTTCATCTTTGACATTTGAGTCAACTAAATTACAGTTACTGCTCCATAGCACAGAGAGAAAATTTAATTTAGAAACTGAGTCCCTGAGACTCCAGGTGAGACAGTTTATAATTCACCAATCCTCAAATAAGGAAAATGATCCCACTGTGGTAAGGGATATAGCCCATTCTCTGTACCTGAGCATTTGTAATTGTTTGTCTTACAACCATTTTTGAGATTGGAATGAGGTTGAGTTAGTCTTGCTGCTATATTTAGTCATTTTGTTCATCCTTTGGGACATCAACATCTGTAGTGCTCTGCAGTGCGCAGAAGCAGCTGAAGTAGCTGACAGCTGTGTATAACAGACCTGCCAACAGGATCTGACGTTGTGGTGTAGGAAGGTGTGCATTTTAATACAGCTAGGAATTTTAAAACCATCATTTCAGGGCAGTTAGTTGATGAATGAGGTTACAGTACTTTACTTATATGCACATGTAACTAAGGATCAACACACCCTTGATGGTATTTAAATATAAAATTATATATTTGCTCATGCAACACCCATGTGAATAACAATGGCCAAGCAAGGAGAAAAGTAACATTAACTTCTTGCAATCTTCTTCTCATTACCTTCATTGTGATCCTGCACCTTAAAATATATGTGTATATGAGGTTTATATGAGGCTTCTACTGGAACAAAAGAATTGCCTCAGGAATATTACAGAGCAGCTGAGATGTGTGCTGGTGCTTAAATATGCCACTTGAAACATGGAGTATCTGATGTTGCTTCATTTTCCAGGTAAGTTGGATGTAGTTAAATCCATGTATGAAGTGTTGCATTGGCTTTACCTCAGAATCACAATTACACTGATGATTACAGAAGACACAGCAGGGAATGTCTTGGCCTCCTGCAGACAAAAAGAAAGCTGCTTTCTACACTGTTCCTTCTTGATCATTCCATAGCAGCTGTGCATCTAATGCTCAGAGCACAAGGCCACGGCTCAAGGGAAAGTACATCATCCTCCCTGTGTTTCCTGTGATGTTGCATTGGCCTTTTTGTGAAGCCTTCTATTGCCTCCTTATGCAGTCTTGAACAAAGAGATGGGGTAAGTTGGAATTCTGCAGAATATTAAAGAGCTTCCCATCCACTCCCTTGAGGATGTCAGTGTTAAGAGTTGAACCATTAGATAGAAGGGAGTGAGAAATGTGCTGTTGGAACTGTTGTTACTTTTCAATACCCTTGTCTTTTAAGATTAGTTTGAAATGGGAGGGGCTGATCTCTGTCATGCAGAAGTGACTTTGAATCATCAACTGTTATAGCCTACTTACTGGATACGAAAAATGCATTCTGTCACCCAACTAGATCTATTAATCAACTTCCTGGTACAAGCTGCATATGGCTGTCCCCAAGAAAGATGAGATGCTGTTCTTTCAATACGCAGGGTGTTGACATTTTCCATTCTGAAGTGAGAAGAAACTGAGATCTTCTACATTTTTAATGAGATGGAGTGAAAAAGCTACACTTTAAACCAGAAGAAAACCTGGGTAAGGAATTTACAGTCTGTAACCAAGAAGAGATTTGAATCTGGATCCCTCTTCACCCAGGCAGTTGATCCAGTGACAAGCCAATTGGTTATTTTAGCTGTTTTTTTCCTCTCCATGTTTTAAGATGTCTGCTGACAGAGAAAGTCTTTCTTACATAAAAAACTTCATCAGAACTATCATGTGTCTGTGAAAAGTCTGTTTCTTATCAATTCTTTGTTTGAAAGCCCTCTTTCTTTAATAAATTCCTAAACTGTTCTCTTGGTTTTGCTTTACAAATACAGGCATAAGAAAAGTAGCACCAACCCACTTTTTTGACAAGACAAATGTCAGTGTCTTTTACTTGGAAAACCCCACTCTGAGCTTTCTTCCTCCCTCTTCAAGATGATGGCCATCTTTTCAATCAGTGGTGCTGCTACATGTTGTCCCTTTTATCAGTTTTGAACAAGAAAAGTAGGGTTAGAGAGTGGATGACCCAAAAGTAGAACTGCAGTGCAATAAAAGTTCTTGCTTTCAGCTCTTCTTTCTATTCTTCCCTACGCACACTGCAATTAGGACAGTAAAATGTCTGGTCCAGCTGTCATGGTAGCTTGATTTATAAGTACAGTTTTGAAAATGAATATATTATGCTTTTTATAGCTATTGTCAACAACTACCAGGACAGAACAACTTGTGCAGCTGGCATAGGAATCCAATGTCAAAGCTCAATTTAAGAAAACATTCTGCTTTCTTGGGCAACTGTCAGATGTAACAACTGAATTTGGCCTTGATTTAATCTTGCCCTTCCAAATTCACAGAGAAGCAACTGTCTGTTTGGAACACAGGTGGAGAAAATAGATGAAGAAGAGTAAATTAAAGAGCAGCAGCACTGTGGGTTGTGTTCATGATACCGTCAGTGAGAGGCAGGATGCTCAGCTGATAGGTTGACATTTCTTCCCAAGCCAGTTAAGAGGATAGTTTAGTGGGAAATGTTTTTCTTGACCCTTGAGATTGTTGACACTTCAATCACTTTTACTTAAAAGAGAGATGTGAGACATTTCAGCTTAAAAGAACAAAACTAACCGAACAGAAATATTATAGATGCAAATGTACCCAAGTGACTGGGGTATTTCAGTAAAGTAGATGTAGAAGTGCATTTTATCATCTGTAATCATGTCTCTTAATATTTTATCTAAAAGAATTGGATGTTCTGTGTAGGAGAGAAGAAAGATGAAGTAGTAACTTTTCAAGTGGTATGGTAACTTTTTCTTTAGAACAAATGTATTATCTATACCTACGAAGTATTGGGTTAACCTGTCAGAACATAAAATCAACCTACATGGGATTATTATTTTTCCATAGCAACTGTGAATGGGATGTAATGTGTTAATTTCAAACATGATTTTCTGTCTACAAATGGTGAGAAATGCTAACCTTTGGGATGGGATGCCAGACTGAGGCTGGAAGCTGTGTGTGATTCTCTTTTTGGTATGGTCAGAACCCTTTGTGTGCTGGTAGCCTTACCTGGACATCTGCCAGTGTCCTGGTTTGGGTGAAAACAGAACTAATTCTGTTCAGTGATTTTACTTTTCTGTTCAGTACTTCTAATTAACAGCACTTTCTGAAGCTAGAAGCATGTTTTTACAGTGTCTGCTACTAGCAGTGATAACAGCCCATGTTTAGAGTTACTACCAAGAATTAGTCTGCAGACCAAGGCCACTGCTGGACAGTGTGTACCATACAGGAGGGGTGCAGAAAGGAAAAAAAACTGCACCTAGGAAGGAGTGGACAAGGCAGATGACCCCCAACTGACCAACGAGGTATTCCATCCCATTATACGCCATATTCGGTAGCAAGCAGAGGGATCCAGGAGGGTCTATTGGGCTTTTACCCGAGCTCTTCTCCCCTCTTGGACTGC